>JAUNZO010002880.1:0-145462 GCA_031894775.1 Chloris gayana | reverse complement strand
AAGCATTGTTTTAAATAGCCCGCTATAGCTCGCTTTAGCTTTTCGAGGGAGATGACGCTACGATATTGCTAATATTGCCGCTAATGCCGCTAACTCCGCTATATGGTTAATTTTACTACTAACTTCATAGGCTAACTCCGCTATAACTCAAAAGTCAAACCACGGTGATTAGTTTTGTTGTTCATAGTCTATATGATGGTTGTCTTTTCATTATGTGAACTTTGCAATCGCTAGGAAATATGATAAATACATGCTTAGATGATGGAGTGCTGTAATGATGGATGCACATATATGAAATAAGGGTCGTAATTGATGGAATTACTAATGTTTTGGTAAAAATATTCTCTTTTTTTTGCAAAACGCTATAGGCAATAGCTTCCCCTATAGCCGTGCTATAGCTCCTATAGCTTTTCTAGGAGCACTCCGCTATATTCTGTAGCCAGCTATTTAAAACATTGATCAAAAGCCATCGAGAAAAAAGCTCCACATGACTATATACGCATAAGGTTTACCGTGACCTTTGATTTAAACTGTAATGCATCAAGATGTGAGTGTTACACTAACATCTCTTATCCCATAATTCTGCTACTAGCGTAAATCTGTGAATCAAAAGTCAGGATAAGTCTTGTGTGCGTCTGTGGAATTTTCACTTTCAACCTAGGAGCTACTGTCCTGTGGTATAATAGGCGGTGTACCGGCCTCTTGACCTTCGTGCCTGGCTGCCCGACGACATCCTCCACAAAGTGTAGTGGACCCTAGCCATCGTCTCACTTCGCATACCATGCCAAGTACTCCTACAACATCGGAAGATAGTGGATGATCCGACGAGAGACGACTAATCAAGATTGTTCTTCCGAAATGATGGCCCTGTTCGGCTGGGCTGGCTGGAGTGGCCAGACCAGCTCCAGCCAGCCAAACCAGCTTGTCAGCGCTGCTTGCTCAATTTTTTTATAGAAAAAAACAAATTCAATTTGGAACTTGGCGTCAACTGTGGTGTATTAGTATAATAAATACAACACACCACTTCAATACATATTAGCCAATTCGTAAAATCACTAGTAACAACAATTTGTAAAATTATGCAACACTTGTGGACATAAATAAATTCTAAGTTGATCTGTTACATCACAAATAATAAACATTCTGCAATTTACAAAGACCTTTTCTCCTTCATGCTGCAGGCCACACAGCAGCTGATACTAACTCCCTCAGTACCGCTGTATTAGTTGAAGTATTCATCATCACCCACTCCGATGGATCGTACGTAGAACCACCTCCATACTTACGAAGCCACAAATAATTATCCATAGTAAAACAGGATATGATAATGCATGCTTGCTTTTCCCTCCTAAAGGATGGGAACCCTTCCAGGATATGCCACCGCTCTTTGAGATGGCCAAACCTCCGTTCAATGACATTGCGCAGCTTGGAGTGAATGTAATTAAATTTCTCCTGACGATCTAATGTGCAAACATTTACGCCCCTAAAATGTGACTTGTGGTACCTTGTATCTCGGAAAGGAGTCATGTATCCTTGCTGCTCCATGTATCCAGAGTCCGCCAGGTAGTACCGTCCTACAACAATTGAACCATATCAGTTTTCGCAACAAAACTAATGTTCCAACCATTGGTACACAACTGCTGAATTAGGCACAAGATAAATATTCACAAACCTGGAGGAGGATGTGGGAACCTTTGATCTGCCTGACAGTCTTGTAGAAACGCCATGTCATGACATGCACCCGCCTTCCCGGCTCCCGCATAGGTAAAGCGACCATGCATGTCCACTATGGCACAAACATTAATGGAAACTTCTCCATCCCTATCAATGGAATCAACTTTGGCTTCTTGATTCACCTCAACCGGTATGTGAGTGCCATCTATAGCACCTATGCATCCATCAAACCATGGTGCAGATGCAGCAAGTTCACTGCTCACTTGTGTATAGTGCCTATCTGTTGGAACTAGTATAGTTTGTGCCCACCTAAACATAATCTCGGCCACCTTAGATGTTTTTCTACTTATTGTATCTAAAGAACATTCAAATCTATCTCTGCATTCTCTAACAGCAGATCCGTGAGCACATGTCCAGAGATATATAAAGCTAATGCCTCCAGGGAATTGCACTGTTTTGTACATTTCAATCCATAGGGAACTAATTCATCATGCAACATCAACAAAGCAGAACGGGACATACGGAAGTTAAAATATCTCTGCATTTTTTTGGATTGTTGAGGCTTCGTTGGACCCATTGAGCCCCGTCAGTTTGGGTATGGGACAAGAAGGGTTTACCGCAAGTGATTGCGCCTCTAGAAGTGCTTTAATCCTTCTCAGTACGATTAATGCTTTGGCCAAGTTCTTCAAGTCCGGACCGTCATCACAAGTGTCGCTGCCACTTTCGCTGCTCGACGATTCATCTTTTATAGGCATCTGCAACTTGAAATTAGGTGCATAATAAAATAACCATCATTGCAAGGATTGAAAATGAATGGACAGCAGTACTCAGTCTTTATCTTACTGCAGACTTGACACACAGAATGATCTAATTGGAATAACACAGGTGGCCTATCTGCATTAAGGAGGCAACTGAATAAGATTTGAATGAACATTAAATAATAACACTTAAATAAGAGCATTAAATAATAACAGTGGACAACAGAATATATCACTAGTTCCAGAAATCAATACCCAACATAACAAACATAATCGCAGTGAAAAAATGTACAAGGAAAAAATGTATAACCATGCCATACAGTGCATGACAGTGTCAATTCAGGATCCACCATATATTCTGCCAACTTCAGACCGGGTCCTTGATTACCAGGATTGATCAAGCTTACTTGCCTCTACAGTCTAGCTCGCCTCCCTTTCACGACAACATCACAAGGCAGACAAAAATCTATAAATCCTTGAAGTTTACGAATCACAGTATAAATTGAAGTATCAAATTTTCAAAGATGAAGAGGCCCTAAATAGCTATAAGGCTTCGTGCAGGCACCCATCATCTCAGGTTTCCAAACTAAACATTTCTAATGCGATATGTACAATCAGAATGCTACAAAATGCATTGGCTTTCTTCACTCCATAACACTCATCACCTAGTTGAAAAGAAACTGTGTAGTGACGACATGATGAGGGCATACAAGCTCCTCATTTTCTTATTCTGCAAATCAAACTGTAATCATACACTACACGCTATTCTGATGTCTAAAAAACATGGACTAAAATCAAACGAATGCTAAAAAACATGGACTAAAATTCGGGGCCTTTTCAAGTCAAATCGCCACATTGATTCCAGTCAAACATATGTATGCATCCAAACACAGATACCAGGTCAGTAAATAAAGAGTTTCGGATGGAGACCTGAAGGTTGTGCTACTTGATGTAGGCCCACGATTGCCTGCAACGCCGGCGACGCGGGCTTCGGCAGGGTGATGCAATCGACGAGGTGGTCGTTGCCGCGGCCGGAACGAAGCAACCGATGAAAGAATGAGCGCGGCAGGACGCGGAGTGGTACTGCGTGGACGGGCGCGGAGCGGCGGCGGGCAGTTCTCGGGGCGGCGACCGGAGGCCGACGGCGTGCAGGGGAGGAGCGCAAACCCTAGCCCTTGCGCTTGGGTCCTCTCCTCGCGAGCGAACGGCGGCTCCTGTCTCTGGCGATGGCGAGCGAACGAGTCGTGGATTAATCCAGCCGTTCGGTGTAGTACCAGCCCAGCATGCCGAACAGGGCCGATGGCTCACAGACATGTTGGGCCTTTCATTTTAGGGTAAGAAGAAAGTGGCTTATCTGGCCTTCTTGTAGGCCCAGTTGAATTACCCTAGCCCAACCCAATCCAGTATGGACTCACTCCACAGAAGAGTCGTGTATACCAAAGAAAAAAAAAGCAGAGTCGGAAACGAAAGACAACTTGCCTGCTGCCCAAGCTTCATCAGCCCTTGGCCGTTCAAGAAAAACAAAGCCGCACGAATCACAAGCTCAACGCGGAGCCGCCGCTTCTCTCCACCCCCACGGTAGGAAAGCAGCATCAGCAGGCCGTGTGCGTTCCCTCCCTCGCCGCCGCCGTCACGAGCTCCTCCGACCCCTAGTAGGTCTTAGGGTTCTGCCGCCGCCGCCGCCGCCGCCGTCACAGGAGAGGGGAATACATTGCCATGGTACGGGGATTCCCTCGCTCCTTTCTTGCTTCTATTCCCATCACCGATTCATCATTCTCTTGTGCCTAATCTTCTGTGATTTCAGGCGGGCAGGCTCCTCGCCAATCTAATCGTCATGGGCGGCACCGTCGTCGGCAGGGCCATGCTCCAGGCATACCGCCAGGCTATCGTCAGTGAGTGTCCTCTTCTCTGGTCGGCAAATTACCAATGTGAATCTATCGTTACGGTCGTCATTGATGGATAATCGGAGCTATCTATATCGATCTAGTCAATTATCGATCCCAGAAATATTCGTTCAAGTCAAGTCGAATTTCTCCTTGTGGCCTTAGTGTCCCAGTTTTGCTACTGCTGGTACAGTGTAACCCCTAATTAGAATTTACACATCCTGTTCTCCGTTTAGATTAGGGATGTGCTCTGTTTTATTTAATGCGAATGGAAATGCAAAACATGTATTTTTTAAAGTAAAAAAAAATCTTGTAGAGTGCCATCTTTCGTATATTGTGTAGCTTGTAATGATGCCCAGTATATGCATACATAGTGAACCCATGGTAAAATGCCTAGAGTATTTCATGGAAGGGAGAGGAGAAGGGAGTAAAACATAGCCCTCTGTCATGTGAAAATGTAGCTCTCTATAATGTCAAATTCAAAAAATATGAATTTAGGGCGTGCTTTGGAATGTTCATTTTCTTTTCAAAGCGGAGTGTTCCGTTGTCAATATGCAAAAATATGTTCTAGCGAACTCATAAGCATGTGTTATGTTCAATGATATGGCCATTTCTAGTGAACTTACTACTGAAGAATGTATTAAGAATACATCGGCAAGGAAGTCTAGTGAAATTGAAATCATACCCTGCTCGTTACGTTTGATTTCCATGTTTCATCGTTATCAAATAAAGAGCATTGGTTGCATAAAAGCATCATAAATTAGTTTCAGCCTTTCAGGCTCTGTTTGGAGCTTCAGATGATCCCATGTTACATTGGGAATTAATTAGGTTCTGTGCTTCTTTTATGATAATAAGTGCTAAGTTTGACATGAATTTGACAGGATGCAAAGACACACCTGATATTTTACTCGCTAAAAGTGCTGCAGAACAAAACAGCTTTGCTGGGTTGCAGCATCTATGCAACCACATCATCCATGTACTATATACCATTCAGAATGCAACTACTGATGACCATCCCTTCTAATTCTGTCTACACTAATTTTGTCTTGTAGATGCAAACAAAACTGGAGCTGCCCAGGAAGCTATAAACGGTATTAAAAGAGCTAGTAAGGCCATGACCGAGCAAGAAGCCCGGCAGATTTTGGGTATCAGTGAAAAATCGACTTGGGAAGAGATAGTTAAGGTTTGATAGATTGTTTCCTGATCCATCAAAAATTTCTCTGCAGCTCTATCCTCTTTTTTGTACCAGCGTCATGTGGTTAAGATTAATCAACCGTATGCTCAATTATTCTTGGCCAGTACCTAATGTCGACTTCCTACTTTGCAGAAGTACGATACAATGTTTGAGAGGAATGCCAAGAACGGGAGCTTCTATCTCCAGTCAAAGGTTCATCGTGCAAAAGAATGTCTGGAAGCTATATATCAAAAGCCCGATGTACCAAACTGAGATTACCTAGATGCCCTGCTTCCATCTGAAGCATTAGGTTTAATTGATCAATTTTCTGATGCGTCTAGGCATGACATCTCTGTTGAGTTTTGTTGAGAGCACCAGTTTGATTGGTTGTAACGAGACATGCATGGCTTCACCTGACTTAATAAAAAAGATACTGAATTTTGACCAATTCTTATGCGAAGCCCTGTGTATGTTTTTTATTTGATAATCTAGCCCCGTATATTTTGGGACTGTACAACCACGTCACTTGGCTATGACAGAGTGTTAGTTTTCCGTATATCTAATGAAGGAGATGACGATGGGTTTGACAACGGGCTCGAGTCGACGGCATCAAGTTCATTGTGTTTGAGTGTGAAAGTTTAGCAGGTTACTTCTCTTTTACAAAAAAGATGGGTACGGCGATGATGGTGGTGGATGGTGAGATTGCCATATTCGTTTAGAACAGTGGCGGAACTTTGATCTCTACAGGAGTGCCCTATGTATAGTTCCGCCTCTGGTTCAGAAGATGGTGGAATTTATGAATTTTTCAAGGTTTATTTTCTCCTATCAATGGAGTTGGAGTAGTTTGTGTTTTGTAATCATAGGATGTAAGCTATGGAATTTCCTTTTCACAAAAAACAAATAGTGCAGTTGGTAGTATTTGATTTGTAAAGTCATATGCCAACTAAGTTTCAGCGATCCTGTCTGAAGTTGCCAAGGTTCCGTAAGCGCAAGTCTTCTTTTTGGTTCTTTTATATCACAATAAAACTTGAGAGAGTGTATCAACATCGTAAATTGGAGTTCATGGATTGATGATTGGTATTATTAACGGTCAAGTTTATATAACTAGGTTTCCGACGATGTACAAGACAGCGCCCGTGGCCTAATGGATAAGGCGTCTGACTTCTAATCAGGCGATTGTGGGTTCGAGTCCCACCGGGCGTGTGTTATGTTTTTTTACGTCCGAAGAAATTCCACCACGCAAAGGCGTTTCATTTTTTTTTTTGACCTGGAAACACCATGTTCCATTACTCATTTGCTAGCAAATCACCAGCAACCAAAGAGCTGATACATGACGGGAGAACATCCACGATTGGATTGTCCCCTACTGAACGTTCACTGCCTAACGCAACCAAAGCATGAGCAACCTTATTACATTCTCTAGGTTGGAAAACAACTGAAAAACCAAGAAAATTTGCCTCCGCAATCTCCTTGAGCTCTACCAGCAAGCCCCCGCAGCAGATAAATCATACACATCTGAATTTACAGCCTGTTGAACCATTATCGCATCCGTCTCCAGAGCCACATGGGTGATCCCCGAATCAGCAGCTACTTGTACCCCGTGCAAACAAGCGACAACCTCAGCTTGGAAGGCGTCTAGCAGGTGAGCAATTCTGCCACAGCCAGCCATCACCACATCTCCATCGTCATCCCTGATGATGAATCCCCAGCCGCCCGAAGCAGTCTGAAGAGAGAAAGAAGCATCACAGTTTATTTTGAGCACCCCCAGACTCAGGTCGTTGCCACCTCTTGGATTGTCGGATGCACTCAATTTTCTGTCCGGCACATTCCTTTAAGATTTCTGCACTATAGACCATAGCACTGTGAGCAATTGCAGTCACATCTCTTCTTCCTTCGCCTTCTCGGATTCGGTTCCTTTCAGACCACCAGCTCCACATCAGAACAATGGCCTTTATTTTCTCCTCCGCTTTCCTGGCTAGAATGAATTCTGTGACTTCACGTGGTGTCCTCAATGCTGCTAGGCTCACTCTGGTGTGTTCCATGGCTGCCAATTTCCATAACTGCTTCACATATTTGCACTTAAAAAACAGATGCGCTCCATCTTCATCTAGCCTGCTACATACAACGCATTGAGTATCCACTTTCATGCCTCTGTGCTTCAGATTATTGCGAAGCGGATGGCTATTATGAGTCATGCGCCATAGAAAATGCTTCAGCTTATTTGGACAGTGGACCTTCCATATTTTCTTCCATAGTAGATTTGGTTGTGCACTCGATGAGCTGCAACTTCCTCCTCGAGTCCTTCTGTTCAAAATATCTGCCCGGTACAGTTTGTATGCACTTCTGACCGTATAAATTCCTTTCGGGTCGCAGTGCCATGCCAAGACATTGTCACGTCCTTCATGAACCGGTAGTGCCAGGATTAGCTTTGCATCTTCGTCAAAAAATGTCTGTTTCACCAACTCCCCATCCCAATCGCCCGTAGCAGGATCTATCAGCTCTGAAATTTCTGTCAGCACATTTCTGCCTCTCGGTGTAACTGGCAATTTTTGGCCATACCGGGGCAACCACGGATCCTTCCACATGTTGAGGCCATGCCCATCCCCCAGGCGCCAGATAACTCCTTTCTTTAGCAGCTCAATCCCGCTTAGGATGCTTCTCCACGTGTACGACATCCCTGCTTTTGGTGTTGCATCCAGGCAGCAGCAGTTCGAGAAATACTTAGCTTTCAGGACTCTTGCGCAAAGCGAATCAGGGTTCTGAATTAACCGCCACCCTTGTTTTCCCAGCATAGCAAGATTAAAAGCATATATATCCCGGAACCCAAGCCCGCCTTCACTTTTAGGCAAGATCATCTTGTCCCAACTGATCCAGTGCATCTTGTGTTTTCCTTCCTGCTGATTCCACCAATATCGACATATCATCGTACTTATTTGGTCACACAATGTCTTGGTTAGATCGAAGCAGCCCATGGCAAAGGTTGTGCCTACCTGCATCAGGGCCCTGTTCGTTTCCTGCCTACTAAAATTTAAGCATTATCACATCGAAGAGAATCTTACTTTTTAAGAATATTTTTATCAATTTAATGACAAAATCCTATTGACAGATTGGTGCTAATTTTCGAGATAAATCTAATGAGCTTAATTAATTTATATTTTACTAAAGTGGTGCTACAGATAACCGTCTTCTAATCATGACTTAATTAACCTCATTAGATTCGATCTCGTAAATTAGTCTAGGGGCCTGTAATTTATTTTATAATTAAACTTTATTTAATACTCTAAATAGTAAGATTAACTTTTGATATGACAGTTATAAATTTTAGACGCTAGAAAACAAACACACCTCAGGTCTAGAAATTCCACAAAGTGACCTTTCTTTGCTAATAAATACTACTACTTCAAAAGGGAATTGGAGCTAGATCTGAACGAATGAATGAAAGCCTTTCTTTTCTGGCTTTCTGCGAAGTCCATTAAGGTACGAATTATTCCCCTCTTTTTTTTTTTTTGGTTGAATACGCGAAACATTCTCCTTTCTTTGGAGATGCGCGAATACGCCGCGATTTGTGTGCGGTGCGTCCTTTTCTGCTGTTGATTGCTTCACGGCATCCATCCATGTTCACTTTCCTCCCTCTACCATGTGCCGGTGCTGCGCAGGAAACCTTGTCCAGATCAGCAAGTCTTCTTCACTGACCTGTCTCTCTCCATCCCTCTTCCCTTCTGGTCTGTCCTTACAGCCAGGCTAATCAACGAGCTTCCGTCGGTTCGCCGAGGAGTGGCGTCTCGATCGTTACCCGGTAACTAACACGCTCCTCATGTGCTTCCTTCTGCATATGTTTCCTGAAGTAGAGGCCCTGCAAAGCGCTGGCTCATATATTATGTGTTGATACTTAATTTCCAATTTCTTGTGGGCACGCCTCGGTCGCAACTCGCAATAGTAGGCGGAAACAACCGTGTAATTTTTGTATCGATTGGATGTGGATGGTTCGATGAGAGGCAGGAAGTCCTCAGGTAAGCAACTTCGTGTCAGTCATCCAGTTAGGTTTTACCCCCAAAGTTAAACGTATAGCAGTGAGGTTAGTGCTGGTTGGGGCTTGGGACATCTATTTCGTGGATATAAATGGAGCGAAGTTCTTGCAAACCAACTTTCAAAGTTATGGAGTTCTGTAGCCCTCCTGATACTGCTAGTTACGATAACAACAAAGCCTTTTAGTCCCAAGCAAGTTTGGGGTAGGCTATAGCTCCTTATACTTCTAGTTATCATACGAAATTCTAATGTGCTGAATTCTCACCATGTGATTTGTTTTCTCAGTGACAAACTGAGAATCATTTTTGTGCCAGTTCCTAATGTGTTGAATTCTTTTTTTCATATGTTTCTATAGATCTTGACTGATAATGTGGGGTGAAAAGTTTCATCACAAGCACCGGCATCAACTGCATGCTCCATCTGGAAGTTCCAAGGAAAAATTCCACAACAAACAACAGCCAAAGTTTATACCAGACAATTACAGTTCAGTTGATGAGGTAACAAGCAGTAAAATTCTCCTGATATTGGTCCTAAAACTGCTCTGGGGTGTTATAATTGCTCATATCACCACCAATCTGTGGTGAAAATGGCCAAATTGAGGTGATCAGGCTGGCCTTATTCGTTCTCTTAAAGCTTTGTGAATTGTCCAGAATTTTTCTTATTTATTGCGGACGCTTCAACTAAGGGCTGGATAAAAACCGTCAAATCCAAGCACTGCCAGCACATAACAAAATGAGAATGTACTACATAGCTATAGACCTCATTTCTTTTTTGAGAAGTAGCTCACAACATGCGTTTGTGTTGTATGTCACGCTGTATAATTTCTTATTGTTTCATTTGATAGGTCACTGCTGCACTGCGTGAAGCTGGTCTTGAATCATCCAATCTGATTCTTGGTATTGACTTCACTAAAAGCAATGAGTGGTCAGGTGATGCTACTTCCTTAATCTGTATTACTGCCTGTCATATCCTGTTGTTTCCTTCTAGGCTTTCTATCAGCTTTGATCTTATTCGTTTTTAAGAAATGCTCTGCTGAACTTTATAGGCAGGCATTCCTTTGGAAGAAAATCTCTACATGCTATTAATGGAACCCCAAATCCATATGAACAAGCTATTTCTATAATAGGGAGAACACTGTCACCTTTTGATGATGATAACTTGATACCGTGTTTTGGATTTGGTGATGGTAAGTATTTTCCCTTCTTTTGCCCTTTCCTTGATGACTTTCATGTGAGAAAAACCGATATATACTTTATATAGTTTCATAATTGTTAACTCGTTCTGTAGCATCGACACATGATCACTCTGTCTTCAGCTTCTATCAAGATAACCGTCCCTGTCGTGGCTTTGAGGAGGTCCTTGTAAGATATCGACAAATAGTTCCACATTTGAACCTTTCAGGTAACAAAGCCTGTGCCCCTTTTATTTGCTCGGTATGTTGCACTATATAACATAGTAATAGTATTTCTTGAACTTTCAATTCCAAACTTCAATTTTTTTATTCTGACTGAATTGTTCTAGGATAGAGTGATTTTCTTGTTGACGCTTCTGTATGCTTTATCTTCTTGCCTCAAATTTCTGTACGAAAAATACAAGCTCTCTTTGAAGTTATGGTACCATAGTACATAACAACTTGATGCTCAATGATTTGGAACAGTAAGAAGTTTTAGGCAATACCATGTGCTCTGCATTCATTCTATTTGTCTATTCTATTTAACATGGGTGGATGCATAGAAGAGTTTGACAAACTAACTGTACTGACTAGCCGTTGAAACTTGTAACAGATAACATCACCATCATTGCTGGCTTATTTTTGCTTTTCTCATTCCTTTATTCAATTGGTGTGCAGGGCCGACTTCTTTTGCACCTCTTATTTATGCAGCTATTTCTGTTGTTGAAAATAGTAACTGGCAATACCATGTCCTCGTGATCATAGCTGATGGACAGGTAAGATGTTCGTAATCACAGCAAATTACTTTAATAGAATTGTCATCACATGTCTTACCTGAGAAAAAGTTGTAGGTGACCACCAATAATTCAAATGACAGAAGATTAAGTCCACAGGAACAAGCTACTATTCAAGCTATTGTTGATGCTAGGTAAAATTCAGTTTATCATTTGTTACAACTGGGGTTTACTGTAGTAGTACTGAAACTTATTTGGTTTTCAGCTACTATCCTCTTTCAATTGTGATGGTTGGGGTGGGCGATGGACCCTGGGATGCGATGCAGCATTTTGATGACTGTATCCCTGAAAGAGCTTTTGATAATTTTCAGGTGATTGTAATACTAGAACGATGCTGTTCCAATTCGAAATCTATAATACTGCTCTGCTGGTAGAATTACCTTTCATGCTTGTCATCCGTAATAGATTAATGGTGCAAACCTAGTGATGATTCTACCTTGAAAAAAAATCTGAGTTACACTTGACTTCTGTCATTGCCTTTTGAATTGTGACAAGTGACTATACAGGAGACACTCATGGTTCTATTTCTCATCTGTACCTTTACTGAGGATCTTGTTTAATAACTATCGCAGTTTGTGAACTTCACTAATATTATGTCAACAAGTAAGGATATGTCAAAGAAGGAGGCTGGATTTGCCCTTGCAGCTCTTATGGAAATACCTTTTCAGTATAAAGCAACTCAAGGCCTCCGACCTTCAGAGTATTTGCTCTTACTCAGTCCCCTGGTCCGGTGTTAAAATGTTTTGGCACATTATAACATTTTACTGATAGACCATTTATTGTCCTATCCAATTACAATCTCAGAAAGCAAGCACAAAGGACTAGCCCTCCGAGAATCCTGCCACCTCCAAACAAAGTTCTTGAACATGACAATGCTGCAGCTTCACATCCTCCTCCAACTGCAAGCTCCCAGTCAACTGGCATCAGCAAAAGTGCCACTGATGAGCAGGTATGTTGGGGCAATTACTCCGCATTATATTCTCTAAAATTTTACCTCTAATTTTTTTTTTGCTACCTATAGGTATGCCCGATCTGTCTAACAAATCCAAAGGACATGGCTTTCCAGTGTGGTCACCTGGTAAGTTTTCTTGTATGTGGTTTCTCTGAGTGGAGTACCAAATTGTAAAAATGTGAAGTATCCTCAATAGCTCAATATCTACTGTTAGTGATCTCATACCTATTGTTAGCGAGCTTATGAAAACTGTTACTACTGACCCCAATTTTGACATGGATCAAATTTGGATAAGCAAAAGCGATTGATAAACTTTACTTGATTTTGTCCTTTGTCAAAGACCTGCAAGGAGTGTGGCCCAACACTGTCAACATGCCCGGTGTGCCGTGCGCCAGTCACTATGCGTGTGAGGCTCTACTCCTAAGACGGTGCGGTATCCTGAGAGGGAAGGGATGGACCGGTCCATCCATGGGATATCAAACAGCAAGGACGAAGAACTTTGGAATCGCCAGTATATTCCCTAAAAAAAACTTATGGATGGACCTTGCATGTCTAAAAAGTTGGTTGACAGGTTAACTTCCATCGACTGCATGTAAAGTTGATTGTTATCATGTATAGAAGCAGCAGCAGATTGTGTTTTCGTTGATATGCAAGAACATATAATTTGATGTTGCACTCTGAGCATTCAACAAATACAAAAATATGACAACACATGGATCAAAAACATTGCTTATGTATATCGTTTGGACCTATAGTATTTTCTATTTTTATAGGTCGACTAACTTTAATTATAGGCTTTGTGGATTCTTATTCGTTATATTTGTGCAATAGTGGCACTGCGCACCATGGCACACATGGCTCAAAGTGGAACAGGTTGAGACACTCTATTGAAAGTTTACTTTTTTTTTTTTGCTATAAAGACTCCAAAAGACATACGTCAAATTTGTTCCGATTAATTATAAAAAAAAGATTCATCGCAGAAAAATTATAAAAAAAGATGTTCTGATTTGACATTCAAAATTTAAAGGGAAACAGTTCAAAATACAAAAAGAAAAAAAACTGCGCAAATTAATCTGCAAGGTGGGTCATTCTGGAATTGGTAATCTGTATGGGTATTTTGGTAATTTACGCTTCATCATCAGGCGATTCGAGTCGAGAGCCACAGCCGCGAGAAACGAGCACAGATAGCTCATCCCCGCGACGACGATGCTGCTACGCCTACGGCCGCCGCCGCAGCGGGCAACTGCGGCAGCTACTGCCGCCGCAAGCCTCTCTTCTTTCCTTCCCTCTTCTTCCTTCCGCCGCCTCCTCCCTTTGCCGTCCTGGCGCCCTCCTCCGCGCCGCCGCCTCTTCACCACCGTTGCTTCCTCCCCAAATGGTAAAGCGCATCTCCTTGTACTTTCCTAACTGGGACCGCTTCGTGAATCGAGAGCGATGCGCTGTTTTAGTTGTATTTTTGAAACGAATTTTCCTTGAAAGAAACGGAAGAAGAGATGTTTCTGACGAGTTTCTGATGTGGCCTTAGGTTCAGGAAGCCGATTGCATTCAGCTGAGGAGCGATTCGATGTCATTGTGGTCGGTGGTGGTCATGCCGGATGCGAGGCCGCACTTGCCTCGGCTCGCCTTGGTGCACGCACCCTACTTCTGACACTCAACATTGATCGAATTGCATGGCAGGTTTGTTCTGAGTTTTGCTTCAGTTCCCAGTCTTAATTTTCAGCATTCACTTCGCAGTTAAGTTTTAGCTTATCCCTGGAACCAACAAAATAATTATTTCTGATTTCTACATCATGGATAAGTCCAGGTGTGGCATAGTAGAACTGAAGTCCCTCGTTCTAGGAATTGAACTCCGCAGCTTAAGAACTGAACATTGTGAAATATCGGCCCCGTTTTCTTCCACCCTCTAAAATTTATATACTGTCACATCAAAGAGAATCTTACTATTTAGTAGTACTTTTATTAATTTAATAATAAAACCTATGTCGCGACCCCCTCTAATTTGCGAGACGAATCTAATGATCCTAATTAATCTATGTTTAGCTACAGTGATGCTACAGTAAACATCTTCTAATAACACCATAATTACCCTCGTTGGATTCGTCTCGTGAATTAGATAGGGGGTCTGCAATTAGTTTCGAGATTAGACTTTATTTAGTACTCCAAAATGATAAAATTCTCTTTGATTTGACCCCTCTAAAAATTATATACCTGGAAACGAACACACCCATATCATGTCATTGTCTATGGGACACAAGTTTTGATGTAAAATGCTCTGTTATACAGAATCATAGAACAAGGAAAAACTTCAATACAATATGTTGCAGATCTCATTGAGCTTTTAACGAGCATATGTTGTCTAGGCATTTCCTAGATGCTCACCAGAAGTCCTTTTTTCTTCCTGACCCATTTTTTTATTCTACATTCTGCAGCCTTGTAACCCTGCTGTGGGTGGGCCTGCGAAATCTCAACTTGTCCATGAGGTAGACGCCCTTGGTGGTGAAATTGGAAAAATTGCCGATAGGTAGGCGTTCAAGTGTGTCTGTATCTCCAGAAATAAAATCTGTCATTTTTCTTTACCTCTGTTTGATGTGTTTGTCTGAGCGTTTAGATTGAGTACTAACAAATCAACAAAGATATCTTAGCATACACATTACCTCTTCTTCTAACAGGTGCTACCTGCAAAAGCGTGTAATGAACAGCTCAAAAGGCCCTGCTGTGCGTGCACTGCGTGCTCAAACTGATAAGAGGGAGTATGCGATAGAGATGAAGAACATTGTAGAAAGGTTAGTGCAAACAGCCTTGGCCATAAGTTACAAGCTTTACTCAAATTTGTACTATTGGTTGACAAATTCTGATATGCTTCTTCTTGTTGTTCTTCCCTTTTTTTTTTTGGAATTGCAATATGCTTCATTTTGGTGACATGCCAGTAAAATTATGTTGAATTGATGGCTGCTTCCGAGGTTCTTGCATCATAATCTCCAAACTGTGGTTTCCCTTTGTTTGATCTATATTAATCTGATGTCTTCATGAACTTGGCATGTGGTATTGTTGTTTGTGAACTAAGACTATGTGGAGTGTTTGACTAATTCTGGGATCAGGAAAGTATTTTATTCTGCATATTAGTTGTGGTGTGGATCATAACATTTTTCTGACTGCCATATGGTAATTACTGTTTCTGGTCACATATATTTTTGTGTGATACTTTCACATTACTTATGGATTGTTTCATTTACTATTTTCAGCACAGAAAATCTTTTCATTAGAGAGGCAATGGCCACAGAGGTCTTGATTGGAAAGAATGACAGTGTTGAGGGTGTTCGCACTTTCTTTGGCATGGACTTTTATGCTCCATCTGTTGTGCTTACCACCGGAACATTTATGAGCGGTAAGATTTGGGTTGGTAGGACATCGATGCCTGCTGGTCGAGCTGGAGAGTCAGCTTCTCATGGACTTACTGAAAACTTGCAGCATCTTGGTTTTGAAACTGACCGCTTAAAAACTGGTACACCACCACGAATTGATCGCAGAACAGTTGACTTTTCTGGACTGGAACCCCAGCACGGTGATGAAGAGGTATGTATATGCATGCAGTGAAATTGTTACCATTACTTCTTAGTTGTTTTCATTCATACACTTTTTTCTGCCAGTACCAAGAAATGCAGAGTAGCTCAATAGCTTTTGATTACTAACTTTTTAATTTGTCTGTTTGACATTACATACATGTTAAGGCAAATAACAAAATTGGTTATTTAAAATCAAATGCTTTATTTCTATACTTTAAGACAGATGTAGCAACACTATGCCTCTGGAATGATACATTTCATCTATTTTCTCTATGATTAGTTGTTGCTTCTTGTGATTCTTGTACCTTATAAACTGGAAAAACATATACCTTGAATATAGTTTTTTTGGTTTAAAAAATAGTGTTTCTTATTATATGTATAAAGATCGAAAGAAGCCTTAAATTAACATTCCGTCAGACTTAAAATGCAAATGCATTTACTAGCTGATCACATCATGTCGGCTGTTTGAGGTGTATTCTCTGACAGAACTTTCCAAACTTCATGTATCAAATATATGATTCATAGCATAGCGTTTAGGCTTCCAGGAGGGTCTACGGTTGATTTTTAAGTTGCTTTTAAGCTCTTTTTTTTACAAAATATTGCCTTTTGAAACAGGTTGGCTGGTTTAGTTTTGATCCTGAAGTTCACATTGAGAAAGAACAGATGTGCTGCTATTTGACACGAACTACAAAAGAGACACACCAAATTGTTAGAGACAACTTGAATGAAACACCAACTTATGGTGGCTGGGTTGAAGCAAAGGGACCAAGATACTGTCCTGCAATTGAGGACAAGGTATATCGTATTACTGTTTTTTTTTCCTCACTTGACAGTCCTTATTTTGTTTCCTGGACAAATTAAATGTGTAAATATCTTGAAAAGAATGAGGCCCTATATCTGGAAGGATTGATTTTACCACTATCCCAAAAATAACTGGGTTCTTTGTTTCAGATTGTAAGGTTCAAAGATAAAGAGTCTCATCAGGTCTTTCTTGAACCTGAGGGTAGAAATGTTCCTGAACTTTATCTGCAGGTGTAATGATCCTTCCTCTTTCCGGTCTTAATCTTCTCCTTTCCTTTTGTCATTTGTTTATCTAAGATGTTGGCATGGTTCTGTAATCTGTACTAACATAAAACTTATGATCATATATACATCTCAATCAGGGCTTTTCCACTGGGCTTCCTGAGAGATTGCAATTGTCGCTTGTGCGAACACTACCAGGGCTGGAGAACTGTCTAATGCTAAGGCCGGCTTATGCTGTTGAATATGATTACTTACCTGCTTATCAGTGCTCAAGATCACTTATGACAAAGAAGTTTGAAGGCCTTTTCTTCTCTGGCCAGATCAATGGAACAACAGGATATGAAGAAGCTGCAGCTCAGGTTGATTCATTGTTGCTGTTTTTTTTTTCATGGCTTTTTAGCATTGCGAACGATAGGTTGAACTAGATTTGTTGGATCCTAAGCTTGTTCACTTATTCTGCAGGGTATAATTTCTGGAATCAATGCAGCTAGGCATTCTGATAGAAAATCACTAATTATTCTTGAGAGGGAAAGCAGCTATATAGGGACTCTAATCGATGATCTTGTTACAAAAGATCTTAGGGAGCCTTATCGCATGCTAACAAGGTAAATAATTTCAATTTTTTACTAATGCTTCAGTAAACTGATGGGGAAAAATGTTTATAGGCTTCTACATAATAAGTTGAAGAAGTATTTAGGATATTTTTCTTTTGATAGTTGATTTTATCTTTGAAAAGTTAACATCTGAGGACTGCAATTTACCAGAGAAATCCCATCAGAAAATGTGCATCAGAAGGAGCTTGCTGAACTGACAGCAGCTCAGTTGGTTAGTGCCTAAAGTTGTGAGGCCACCCACCAGGGTTCAAATCCTGGAGTGCACAAATTTGTGGAAATAAAAAAAATCCCCTCGTTGGCATCCTGAAATATAGTGGCGACGATGCCGACTTGGATGACCAGTTCCCGGCAGTGGACTGGTTTCGACTCTCCTACCTGGGGTAGTTGCAGCAGTCACCAGCATGGTCTACGGCGTCTGGCCCAAGTATCTGTGCGGCCCTATAGGGTAATGCTGGTGTTCGGGGTTTTTTCTCGACCGGAGAAAGTTGAGCTTCTCTATAAAAAGAAAGCTGTGGGGGCGGTCTAACCCCCACCGGTCGAGTTTTTTTTTAAGTGATTAAATAGTATTGATAATCAGAAAAGTCTGACTAGAGAATATTACACTGGAATATTGAATAAGTTATATTATTGAGATCTTATTTCATTTTGCTAAAACAAAATTGCATGTTGAGTATGTAAAATTCTATATTATCCATTAAGCAACTTAACATTACACTAATGGCATATTTATTTTCTGATCATAAATTCATTGACTTCTTTATACTGATGGGATGTGCATGGACATCCAGCCGGTCAGAGCATCGGCTATTACTTCGGTCAGACAATGCTGATAGCCGTTTGACCCCTTTGGGGCGAGAGATCGGATTAATAGATGACAGACGCTGGGAGCTTTATCGGTCAAAGCAAGCCCGTATTAAGCAAGAAAAAGAGCGGTTGAAATCTACAAAAATAACAGGCATGCTTAAATTTCCTTAGTTAATGGCATATTTAAATACTCCCAATGATTCTTTTCATTTGTTGTCTTAGAACAATTTCATCTAAATTTCTCCAAATCTACCATTATTATAATGGTTATGCTTTTCACCGATTTGCTAAAATAAAATTAGAAAGAACAATGGTAAAAAATGCTGATTGAAGACTACTGTTTTCCTTATCATAAGAAAGAATGAAGATAGTGTGTTTAGATAATTTAGTGGCCAATATTTTAAAAAGTTGATTGCACACAATCTGGTGACGCATATTTCCATTGGAGGCAGTATTATTTACAAGTACTTACCCAGTGTTGCTACTAGCATGGCTTTATGTGTTTTAATCAGTGGTTCTGTTATCAGGAGGTGAATTTGCTGCTGAAGTTACTGCAGTATCCAACCAGCCTGTAAAGGATTCATCTACACTTGAAGCCATACTGAAGAAGCCACATGTACAATATAAACTTCTTGATAAGCATGGCTATGGAACTGAAAGTTTATCTCGAATTGAGAAAGAGTGTGTGGAGATTGATATCAAGTATGAAGGTTTCATTGCCCGACAACAGAGCCAATTACAACAGGTACCTCCTTTTTGCTGATTCTCGTGTGTTTCATCTCTAGCCCACCCCAAGTTGCATGGCACTTTGCTGTAGTTGTTGTTTATAAGAAAAAATTGCTAACTACTAAAGATACTATGCATACGCCGTTTAAGATGTCCAGTAGTAACGCGCTTGCGACCCTTGAAATTTCACCATTCAGTGGGCATGTATTATATTTCCTTTTCTGGGTAGCTTCAACTACTGGTTAGCTGTGTTCTGCTCAGACTCCCAGCATGGGAATAGTTATTCTTCTAATTATCTTTCTGCATCGAATGGACAACGCCAGTGTATATTTTTTTTATTTTATTAAGAAAAGGTCCATGTTCACTTCGATGAATTTATATATATTTGGTTTATCTAATTGAAAGGCCTTCTGACTCTTCATTGTTTCTTCCTCCATGTCAAGATTGTAAACCAAGAACACAGGAACCTTCCTGAAGACTTGGATTACCACTCATTGACAAATCTATCACTTGAAGCCCGTGAAAAACTTTCGAAGGTAAGCATCTCCTTTAAGCGTATGCACATGAACCCTACAACTACAAAACATTATCTACAAATTAGAGTGTTAGTTTGTGTTGAGTTATGACAATGCATACTTGGAACATTCTAGAATATTTTGGAAAACACAAGAGAAAAGATATTTGCCATGGAAGATTCTAGAATTATTTATTCATGGCAAAGTAGAGAAGAGTGTAGAATCTAGATATTTATGTGTGGTAAGAAATATCTAGATATTAGGATAAGGATGAGAATGTTCTAGAGCTAGATATTTTAGTTAGAAGAGTGTGGAATGTTGTCATGTGGCAACATCCTAGAGACTATGTACAAGTATAAATAGGGGTGCCCTCTACCCTCCAAGGTACCATGCCATGGAGCCATAGAAGCCACCACATGTGAAGGCATGGCAAAGGTTGCCATGATGTGTCTTAGAGTCTAGGAGTGTTATGGTGAGAGTCCTAGATTGATAGTAGTGGTGTGTAGCCACGAAAAATGTTGTGTCTCGTGTCAAGTGTATGTTATGAATAAAGACTAAGCTCTTTCGTAGAGAGTTGGTCTCCCAAGTTAGTAGAGTAAGATGAAGGTCTCCTCGATATAGTTAGAAGTTTGGGTTTGGGTCCACAGAAGAAGTGGTATCACACCAGTTTGGTACCATTTCTAGGAAGTTGGTGTCAGCATAGGGACATCGACTTCCCAACAGTTTGCTTCCAATAAGCTAGGCCTTTTGTGATAACCCATTGTTCATAATTCCATATATATTAGTTGCTACCATATTCTAGTGCTGGCCACATTGATATGGCTAGGGCAATAGGCGCAGAAGTAACTTAATCTCGCCCTCCTTTTGGAGGCTCTGAGAATTCGGTAAATTACTCTTGCTTCCTGTATTCAATAATATGGCCGGCATTATATAGCCCAGCTTTTACAATCTTAACCGAGTAGGATTCTGCCTCTTATCTAAACAGGACTCTATCTCTTACAACCGACTCTAACTCCTTTAACCAATCTTATTCTAAACTAACTCTGCAAGCTATCCTTGAAACTTACAACTCGTGGCCTTAGCCACTTGAATCTGTTGCCATCGTTGTGGCACCCTTCTTTGGCCGACGTTGATAAGTCTTGCCAAAGAAGGTGTCTACAACACACATGTTATCTGAAACCTTGTTTATGTGGAAAGCTTGAAGTAGGCTATACAAGAAAACCTGGATCCGAAAAATTGCAGTCACGCCTTGTTCAATGTTTGCAAGAATGAAGATTGGGATTTCAGTCTCATGGTCCCAATTTACTACATGTTTGCAGGTAAGGCCACAAACAGTTGGTCAGGCTAGCAGAATTGGCGGGGTGAGCCCAGCTGACATGACTGTTCTTCTCATTTGGATGGAGAGCAACCGTCGAAAAGCTAACCACAGGAGGCAGCAAGACCAGCTGAGAACCGCTGCAGTTAATGCAGATGATTCTTCAGAGGAAGTGGTCCATGCCACCACTGCGTGATTTGTCTCACTACTAGTTGAGGTGACTGGACTGGGAGTGACAAGTACTTGTTAGGTAGTGTATGTACCATGCCCTCCGGCCTCCGGCTGGGCGCTATATTCGGCAAGATCAAGAAAGGGTTGTGGTAAGTGCATATTGCTTGGGAATTACAACAGTAGAGTTTTCTCATGCTTTACAAATTAGAAGCCAGAATGTAAAGAATGACAACTATGAAAATGTGGAGTGTAAATGTAGGAAATCATGGTGCAATAATGAGGCCCTTGAAATTATATTCAATGGAAGATTACTGCAACAGAAATCCCAGTCGTGCACACGACGGCAGACACAATGTATACGAAATGAATGAGACATTCACTTCTGCATTATACACCAAAATAGACGAGAAAAAAAAATCAAAGCTGATCAAAGTTTATGTTTCCTTTTATGCTACCTCAATGTGTACTTCCTCCGTCATTTACTCCATTCTTTTTTAATGACGTTAGGACAAGGAATTTAGTTCATAAAATGAGCTAATCTTCTTGTCCTAATGTCAATAAAAAAAGAACAGAGGGAATACTTTATATTTTCCAAAAAACAATGTTGTCCATCTAATGGCTATTTAATACGTTGTTCTGACAATGGAGGTTCTGACTCCTGGGAGATTCGGTTCCTCAAAAGACAGAAAAAGTTTAGCATTCAGCAATAACAATTTGCACAGCACTCACTTATAATTTCAACAAAAAAAACTCTCACTTATAATGATACATGGAAGTATGGAATACCTTCTGCTTGAAAAAAAATCACATTCTTCTCATTCTGGTTCACTTGAACATTGTCAGAAAGCATGGTGTAATGAGACCCATAAAATGTATTCATGGGACCCAGATTACATAAACAGAAATCCCAATCTAAAAAAAAATATAGAAGTGACAAAATCCCAGTTGTGCACTCCTCGCGGATACGAGATACACCGGGAATCAATTTAGTTGCACATTGTACATCAAAATATAGGAAAAACAACTAAGCAACAGATCAAACTTATTCTTCCTTTGATGCTACCTCAAATGTACATTCTAACATTACAATAAGATTACACACCCATCAATATCACCATTACAATATTTTAAAAACTAATATACATCTCTCAACAAGCGCAAAATAAGTTTCATAGAACTAGGATAGGGTAAATCTCGAATTTCATTGAAGAGTGGATGCTTCACTTCAAACAAGTCACAAACAAATATCCATTCATTAATATCTTTCCTCACTGACATAGCTCGGCCAATGGCAACTAAGGCGACCGGCAATCCTTGACACGATTGAACAATCTACATTTTTTTTAAAAAAAAGCTGCTATAAGTCAAACTTGAATTACATGAGACTTTCTAATTTTACTCCAAAGTAATATTAACTGAACATGAATATAAAATGACTTGCAAATATAAATTTGTGCACAAGTATATATACCTTTTCTGCAAGTTCCTTGAATGCAAGATTTTGTTCCACATATTCATCTTGGACTTGAGTCATGAACAAACTCCAAGCATCCTCCTCTCCCAAAGGGTGCACGTTAATGGTATTGCCAACACACCCCATCTCGTCACACATAGCTTCATCCGGTGTTGTAAAGATAACCTTCCGTTGACACCCCAAGGGCATCGGCAATCCAATAGAAACCAAATCTACTGGTTCTCTCGGATCATCCAATAGAAACAAAAATGTCTTGTCTTTGAGAGTGCTGGAAATAATCTTAGCCGCTATAAGAGTGTCGAGAGATGTGATGCTGCGGGCCTAGGATTATTTCGAGAATGGAATGCTGAAGATTGCCCACGAGTGCATCCTGTGCCTAACCCAAGAACAAATACGTTGTCCAAGGAAGAGCGGCAAGAAAATGGTGCACGGACCAGAGAAGGGTCGCCGCATTTTTTGCTTTTGAGCACATGCAGTCGAGTATTTTCATATGTGAGCACGCCATGGCCGTATTTCCATCTCTAGGCTGTATTTATTTTTTCCGGACATGGATGCAATAAATGGGCGGCGCTTTGGGCCGCAACCATGACGATGAGGCCGTTATGTTGGATTACGGTAAGGTCCTCACGCATGCTACCTTTTACAATATTTATTTATTTATTGGCAGAAAAAATTCCTTTTACTACTCTGAATAATTCACTTTGTCTAACTTAGTGCTGAATAAAATATTAACTCAGTTTACTATTTTAAACAATTTAAGTTGGTGCAATTTACTCCCTTATGTAATTTGTCTTTCTTATTTCTCTTTGTACGTTTTGAATTCAAAGCTAAAATTTTACAATTTTACACATGATAAATACCATCTTGTCCTGCACTAAAAAAGATAAGACATATTTTGAGGATACGTATTATATTTTAATAGCATCAAATATTATATGAATTATAGAGTTCTGAACTTATACGAACAATATTTTTTAAAAAATACAAGATATTTTATTATATATGTAAAATCTATCATCACGTAAAATTTGAGTTTTAAATTTAAAGCCTATAAAGAGAAATAATAAAGACAAATTGCATTAGAGAGTGATGAATTGCACCGACTTAAATTGTTCGAGCTAGTAGACTGAGCTAAGATTTTATTTGGATACTAAATTGGATATAGTGAATTGTTCGGAATAGTAAAATAGACTTTTCCTTCACACGTGTACAAAAGTCAAGCAGAAGAAAAAAAGTAGACCCATCTCTAATGCCCAGTACATGCCATCTTGCATTATCAAGACATCTGCACATAGTGATTGTGATTAAAAAAACACTGAAAACGAACTGAAACATATGTGCGATTTGTTCTCAATATCCAACCTTAAGCTACTTAAATACACCCACGGTTAGGGTAAAGACAAAAATATGAGTTTTTTGCTAAAGAAAATCACCATTAATAGTTATTAAAAAAATTATGTTTCATGTTGTTCCATTCAAACGCTTGGATCAGTGTCTACTTCGGCTTGACGACACACCTGCATGTTTATGATAAAATTAGAATATTCAACTAAAACCACATAAATAAATTTCTGTCAGAAAGCTGAAGTGGCGAACTATCTTGATAGCTTGATGTCCTAATTGTGGACCTTGCACTTCATTCATGTACATTGGGATTCTGTTGTACGCTGTATCAACCTAGCTAGGCTCAGGCACAACGATGATGGGCTACTGGTAATCAGGAACGGCCCATTAGTTCTAATGATGTGCACGTGTTGCTTAGAATTGGAAAAAGGAAGTTTGGCTGCTCATATCTGAAAATACAAAGTTGCATGTGTTTAAATATGAAAAAATCGGGAAGGGCCGTCTTGCCTACACCATGCATGCCTGTAATTCCCAAAATTGGTAGGGTAGTGCACTCCAGGAAATGCAGCACCTGGATCACGTAATTGTCCATTCCTTTTAGACCATGCGCACTCTATCTTGTCATGCTGCACCTGATGCCGCTGGGCATCCTTCTTGGAGATGGATTCGGCAGCCTTCCCAATTGCTCCCTTGCGCAATCTCCAAAAGATTACTACTGGAACTGATAGACATAACAAGCACCAGACTGACGTGTAGACGACATTGAAGGGAATCATCTCCCAAAGGGCCATTAATTCCCGAGAGAGCCTGGCGGCGGAATTGGTGGGGAAGAGAGGAGCGACAGTTTCAGAAGAAGAGCTGATGAAATTAGGGGAATAGTGGCGGACCTCGACGCCGTCTGGTCTCGCCGAGCCCGGTAAACAGCCGCCAAGTAACTTCGCCAATCTGGGGCCGGCCAGGAGAGTTGGGATCGTAGCAAACTGTGACGGCCGCCGCGCGAACTGAATAAAAGTTTTTCTCCTGTTCGAGTTCGAGTTCGAGTAATCGGGTGGGCTCAAAACCAGCCTTCCAAATACTTTGGCCCAGCCCAAACAAACTAGGTGCCGTCTCCTCCAGGCCAGCCCTGTGAAGCGACGTTGCTAGCCCAAAAGTCATCTTGGTCCTCTAACCCAAAACCTTTTCTTTTTCTTTTGGGGGGGGGGGGTAAGGGGTTAAGTCCTGTATTGGAACACAGTTATACAATTTCACCATCTCGAGTGATTTGGGCTTCACTTTTTTTCCCTTTCACTAATGAAGATATTTTTCATGTCCTTTCTCAGGGCAATGTCCCGAAGAATAATTTCAAAAAAAATGTCCCGAAGAATGCAATGAGTAATATGCTTAACAGCGAAAGGGTACTACATATATGCAACTGTTCTATGATTAGGATTTCACGGTAATGAAAGTATCAAACATAGATTGCAAGGAAGTTGGTCACAGTGTGTTAATTTTGACTAAAATGAAATCCTATAAGAACATATACAAATAACAAGATAAAATGAAGAAATCGCTAGTTGCAAGCGTAGTGTACAGAGTAAATAAGGAATCCCTAAAATTTATGAATATTCGTTAATCAATCTCTAAAATCTCTGCACTATCATGCATGTTGCAGGCACAAGAACACATTGTTTCCATTTCAGAAGCGCTATCATGCTAAATGTGGCCATTGTTTCTTCCTCTCTGTTTAGAACACAGGAACCTTCCTGAAGACTTGGATTATAATTCATTGACAAATCTTTCACTTGAAAGCTTGAGCTCAGCGTTTAAAGTAGGCCATACAATAAATATACACCTGAAAATTGCAGTTACACCTTATTCAGTGTTTGCAAGAATGAGGATTGGCATTGCATTCTCATGGTAGGTAAGGCCATAAACAGTTGGTCAGGCTGGAAGAATTAGCGGGGTGAGCCCAGCTGACATGACTGTTCTTCTCATTTGGATGGAGAGCAATCGTCGTAAAGCTAAACCACAGGGTCTTCAGAGGAAGTGGTCCATGCCTCCACTGCATGAGTCTTGTTTCTAGTTGAGGCAACTGAACTAGGAGCTTAGTTTTTGTTAGGTACCATAGCTGTGCAGAGAAATTCTGCGCGCATTGGGCAAGATGAAAGGCTGGTGGTCCTTACAAGTGCATGTTGTTTCTCCTTACAAGTGCATGTTGTTTCTCATGGTTTCCAAGTAGAAGGCATGGTGTAAAGAATGGAAACAATGAAAATGAGGAATGGTAATGTATTGAATGCAATAAAGTAATACCCTTTACAGAAAAATGATGTCTGCATATATTGATATATGCGGTTGTATAGTTAGGATTTTCGTGGTGCAGAAACAGAGATGGCAAGAAGTTACTTTGCCATCTGTGTTAACTTTAACTTGGAACAAGAACTGGATGAAGCCATGACCATATACAAAGATCATTAGAATATGATGAATAATCACTAGTGTGTCATCTACTGTACAGAGTAAATAATTAATCTCTAAAACCTTCTTAATATCCACCATAAGTTAGATCCCCTCTAGGCTAAAGCATGAGTCAGTGCAGTAGTAAGCATTGTAAGAACTAATAAGGCTAAACCTTGAGAAAGAACTAATTAGGCTAAACCTGAACTACATATATTATATATCTATATATGTAATCCTATACAAAAAGTCGCAGTACTATCTCCTCTCCGCAACCATTCCTTTGCATTATGGCATGGGCTCAGATAAATTGCGCCTTCATTCTGGCAGCTCAGGTGGCAGCTCAGGGGCCTTGGATTCTAATTTGCGTGTAAACCTGCAGATTGCCCTGAAAGAAGCTGACGATATGTTGCAACATGGGTACCAGACCGATTGGTAGAGTGGCCGATGCTGCAACATGACAATGGTTTAGAATCTTGTCATGTCTAGTCCTCTCCTCATCCCTTCTTTGCCTCGCCTTCACCAAGTCAAGAACACGGTCGTCATGGCTGTAGCGGGGGTTCTCCATTACTGCAGCCACATCAGGGCTGGTACTGAGCCCAAGTTCACCCTTGAGATCTTCACGCTTCTTGTTGTAATCTTTGGAAGCGTGATCAGCTTTCCGCTTCTGCCGTTGCTCATCTTCCTGGCTCTTCTTGAACTCACGCACAAGCTTGGAGAAATGGTCCATTGATTTGAGCACTTCGGACTTGGAGACCCTCTCGATAGCTTGGAACCAATCATTTGAGATGACAAATGCAGGCGGGCAGCCAAGCCTGCCTGGAGAGAAAGGTGGGACTCCATCCGCTGTAACTTCTTCCTGCACCTCGGGTATCCACCTCTTCAACCATCCGTTCAGCGCCTCAACATAAGATCTTTGTGAGCTGATCCACTTATTGAAGCAGCGGTACCATTTCGTGAGCTCCCTCTCCAAGTCCTTTGAGGCCATTGAAGCCACACTAGATTGGCTTATGGTCATTGCCTGAAGCTCATGAATTTTGCTCTCTTGTATGGCTAGTAGCTGTTTCTCGTGGCATGCCAACACGGCCTTCCACAGTCCTCTGAACCTGCACTTAAACCATATGTATCAGATAATTTGAGATGACAAGTTGTACACAGAGACTAGTCAATGTAAAAGTCTTGGTACCTTTGGATGAGAACAACCAGCTGAGGGTAAAGCTCTTCGTCTCGAATCTTTTGTATCTTAGACGAGAAGGCATCGGCTGTTTTAATGCTGATGCTAATCTTGGACTGCAGAAACCTTATTGACTGTCGTGTGGAGTCGAGCACACTCGACTCTGCCCCTCGTTCGTCCAGAGATTTAAACCTCCTACACTTCTTCTCGTATTCCATCCGCAGCTTCTCCTCATCCTAGAACAAGCACCTAAACATGTTCAACACATATTTGGCAGTAAATCAGATAAAATACGAATTGACACCTAGAGTTTCTAGTTCTATAATAACCTATATATTGGTGCTAGAATGACTACTTCAATTCCAGTATGCCGATGTGACTATGCGAGGATTTGTGCGTACCTTAATCTCTTGATAGAGCTTCTTCTCCCAGGCCCAAAGCTTCTCCAGAGTTGTCGAGAGGTTGCCAGCACCACCATTTCCTCCAACAGCACTCGAGGATGCTGAAGTGCCGGCCTTGCTGCTTGATGGTATTAACTTGTTGCTATGTGATCTTGGTAGGCAGGAGGATGTCGACACGGTAAGACCGAGAGGATCCACTACTCTGGAAGAGAGGTCTGCAAACACCAGAGACGAACGATTGTCAGTTTAGACTGTAAAAAAAAAAGCAATTTGAAGCAAGTTTGACCTCCAATAAAGCAATGCATTACCCACATCTAAGAACTCTGGGTGTGGCCCGGCGAGAAACCTTCCCCACCTCCAGCAGCCTCGAGACCTCTGCTCCACAGTTTACCGCCACGTCGAATTGCTCTTTGATCTCGTCCATGGCCTCCACGACATCTCTAGTGCCACGATGCAACGGAGAGAACAGTGAGTCGCTGCTCACGGCCGATTGCACGGTGGACTTGCCGTGGCTGCCACCGCCACCTCCTCCTTCTGCCGGTCTGATCGAATCATCGTCGTCAAAGGCCACAGATTTCTTCTTCCCGTTGCTTGAGCTTCCGGCATCAATGTCACCACCAGTAACGACAGTGGTCTTCAAGGTTGCCGAGCTCTTGTTCGCCCCTTCATTGCTCTTGGAGGTGCCATTGCCTGGCACCGGATTGGCCAGCTCAGCACCACCAACAGGAGGAGCAGGGTCGGATCCCTTGCTCTGCAACTTTGCAGCAGAGGAGGAGGAAGGATCGGCAAGAACTGGGTCCTTCCCCTTGGCATTTTGGTCGGCAGGTGTTGAAGTGGACGGCTTGTCCAGCTCCGCCTCGTCCTCGAGGTCTGGGATCCCCTCCATCCTCCGGAGCTCGGCATAATAATTGGGGCTGTTAGTTGGCAGATTCCCAGGAGAATAGTCCGCCATGAAGCGGTCGTAGCTCGTGAACGGGTCAAAGAAATCCCACGGCGAGGTCTCCGCGGCGGGCGGCGAAGGCGGCGGCGCCGGCCTCATCTCTTCCGTAGGCGTAACGACCTCGCCGTATGGGCCGTAGGGATACGCGTAGCCGTAGCCGTATCCGTAGGTGACGTCGCCTTGGGTGTAGTGGGCCGCCGTGTTGTTGGGGTCTTGTTCGTACACGATGTTGGGCTCGGTGGGCGACCTCCTCATGTAGTGGTAGTGGTGCCTTGTTGACGACGACGCCGCCTTGTCGCCTCCGCCGCCGCCACGAAGATCGTCGTCATCCGAGAGGGAGTGCGAGAGCGGGGATACGGTGGAGGACGACGACGGCGAGGGCGGCAGGCTGGACACGGTGCCCGCCTTGGCAGGGGAAGGCGGGAGCGTGAGGACAGGGGAGGAGGGGCCGGCCGCCGGCGCGAGCGCGGCCGCCGCGAACCGCCGCAGCGCGTCGCCGACGGCGGCGAGGGACCGGAAGTATGCGGCGTGCGCGGCGGCGAGCGCGAACCGCCGGTCGGCGGCGGCGCGGATCAGCGCAGCGCGCTCGCGGCAGAGCGCGGCGGGGTCGGCGGGGCGCGACAGCGCGGACGAGGAGGAGCGGCGGCGCGCCCTGGTCCTGACGGCGGCGGCGAAGGCGTCGTGGGAGGTTGTGCAGCCCATGAGGAACCCTAGCGGCGGCAGGTGTCGGAATTCTCCGGGGCTCGTCGCCGTCCATTATTTATTTAGGAGGAAGAGAGACAGAGTAGCAGCAGCAATCGAAGGAAGGGTTTCGTCGGAGTCGGAGTCGGAGTGGAGGTGGGCAATGGAAAGAGGAGGAGATGGATTGCAATTGCAATTGCAAAGATGGAAGGAAGGAGAGTGATGATGATGATGATCCCAGCCCCAGCCAGGGAGAGAGAGAGAGAGAGAAACAGAATCCGATGGAACGAAAACGGAACGAGTAGTTGTACCTTTTCCCCCTTCGGTTGCCATGCCCCCGCTTGGTTCTTTTCATTTTGACCCCTATATTATTTTACCTTTCAGATTGACGAATGAGTCATGATTTTTTTTTTGGGTCAAATGGAAGGTTCAGCAATTCTTGAACCGTCGCTAATTGGTCAATGATTTTTTTCTATTTAAACACGAGGATAAATTTGATGGGTACATGCGCCAAGTTGAAGTTTGCGCGTTACAACAACATGGGAGGTGAAAGTGTTAGAATTACATTAAGAACACATTACACCACCCTTCTACTTCCTTCTTCCATTGGAACAAAAATCAAATAAACTACTGGCTATGCTTAGATGAAAAGGTTTTTTCAAGGAAATTTGTGACAGAAGGAGGGCCACAGCCAGCTGTGCTTAGATGCAAATTTTTTTTCAAGGAAATTTGTGACAGAAGGAGGGCCACAGCCAGCCAGCTAGTAGTTTACTTGATTTTTGTTCCAAAATATGAATCAAACTCCTCAAATTTCTGCTTCTTCTGCTAAATGATCCTTCCTATGTTCTATGTTTGGCTCCGCTGCTGCCTATTGGTTGTCTTGGTGTAATCTTCCCCTATTGCTGACTGGAAAAATTGTTCTGTAAATTTTCTCATGTCTTCCGGTGTAAAAAACGAGAATTTTCACACTAAATGTAAGATGCAACTTTTTGAGGACGTTGATGCAAAAATGTTGAGCAGGAACTTGGAAGGCACAATGGCAGGCATGCACGCGGAAACTGCAAGACTTGCGCGTTGGGATCTTAGCTGTTCCTACCCACGTCTCAGTCTCTTCTCCTATATTATGACCACCACCACCTATACTACGGATTACGGACAGATAGCGTACCACTTTGAGTTTGAAATCCCTTGGACCGCTCTGCTTGATTACGTCCCCCTCCAAATTTAACTTTGTGTTTAGCTGATGTTGAACACACAGTGACGTGATTGTCTTTCAACAGCAAGGAAACTCCTAGTACTTCGTAGGTTGCTGACAAGGCAAGGCTTTGGCGTCTGCATCATCAACTGTCAAACAAGTCTTTAATCACTTGGCAGCCTTGATTTGGTGGTGGGGGAACAGCCGTTGAACCTGACATCAGTTGGGGAGCTATCAAAACTGACAGCTCGACACATTGACAACATTACGATCTGCTTTTGAATTTGTTTAATCCGGTATTGAATCAATGTCTCTCGCTCGCTAAATAATTTATATTTTGCCACTAGTATCTAATAAGACAAGGTCATTATATCGTGACCATTTGTGTAAAAAATGCCTTGGCATTTGTTGGTGAAGCGAAATCGCAATTCTCTTGGCACATGAGAGTACATGAGCAAGGCCCCGCCTGCCTCTACGCGTCAAGGCCAGGATTGGGTCGATCGGTCGTTCAAAGGAAAAAGGCACTGCTGAGTCATTGTACCAGCTCAGCCACATCGCTACTGTCCGTCCTTGTAGGGAAAATTCTACTTACAGACACACGGACTTTTTACAGAGGGAAAAGTTTATACTATTTTCTCTGCTAAAGCCATGGATATTACAATGTCTCCATGAACAATGCACACTACTAGTAGCACCAAACAAGTGTGATGATGGAGATGTGCAATATGGGAATCTGATCTCACCAACCTTTCAAACAACACTAGGGATGACAGGCACACATGCCTGCATTATTGTTCTCCATCTGTTGAAGCTTGAGCCATCTCAGTCAATTTGGTCGCCAACTCTCTGGTCTATTTTGTGCAAATCGCCAAAATCCTCTGCCACTCTTCGATATCTTGTGCATAGTCGTTCATTGTCAGGCATTTTCAAATCTCAATCAGGCATCCTAATCACCTACAACGCAACTAGCAGCTTACGCTCACATGCTTGCCAAGTTTATCTACATAGAGGTAATCAGTCCAATAATGGTCACCAACGGAAACCACGCAGGGGCCGCGGAATATGTAATCCTACTGGCTATCTTCTGCTCCTAAGCTGGAATCCTCAATCAAGTAGCAATGTTTATACAGAGATGACAACGATTAGGACACACCAAACTAAGCGCGCTCACGGACAAAAACCATCTTTCTGCAATTAATAATGCACACCCATATCACTGCTTCATATGTTGATCGTCGGATATCCAAATGAAAACTTAAAGTAAATTCATCAATTTGTATACTACCAATTTGACCCTGGCCCACATCTTGACATGCATGATCGACGTCTTCTGATCCTATATATATGATGATGGGTTTGGGTGGTTTCGTAATCTGTACGCCCTTCCATATGCATGACATCATTATGGTCATGTTGATATCGAATCAGTTCATGATAGGCCTCCATCACAAATACCACACTAGTACGGATCCACATTAGACCAGCTGCTTTCTTGTTAGTTGCTTATATGCTAGTTGTATTGAGCCATTGCACGCAATTAAATAGCATATCCGTATTTGTTCGATACTAGAAGCGGACACTGTTCAAGTTAGATTAGCTTGCATCATCACCACAATCTGAAATGGAGGAGTTAGGCATGACACGTATAAAAACTGCCATTTGCCCCCATATATATAATTAACCAACGGTGGTTGAAAATTGAACATTTGGATCTGGGCGTTGGGTACCTAGCTAGCACACATCCATATTTATCGACCATGCACGATGAGATGTGTCGTTCAAACGGAAATTAAGCAGCGCAGCATTTCTCTAAGACCACCACCGGTAGCTCCATTACGTATTTTGGGATTATTACAGGGGCATGGTAACTAATCCAAAGTACAGTAATCTAAGTGCCATTGGTTGTTTTGTTTCAGAGCGTACGTCATTAGTCACCACTCACCAGCCGTTACATCTATTCGTGCGTGGATCGAACCACCATCGCTGACTTCACCTCACCAAGGGACGACTATTCCCTGCCCATCTGACTTTTTGGTTCCAAACTTGTTCATGAGGTTACAAAAAGAAGGAATTTCGTCTAGCTAAATTTTCCAACAGCTAGCTAGACCAGAATTAAGTAGGCTGACCAGACTTACACAGTCAACTAACGAACGAGAGGAAGCTGTTTATTTGTTAGAGTTTCCATACTTTGCTTTATCTTTTTCAACTCGAACTCGTGCTGGCGCACAAATCAGTTGTCTTCATATTTGTTTGTTTGTTTGTTTGTTTGTTTGTTTATGAGAGAGAGAGGACAAGGCAATTTCCTGCCAACTGCCGTGGAAACCCACCCGTTCTCTGTTTGTTTTTTCAGAGAGAAGAGTCTCTAGAGAGGAGAGACGAACCGGACTTTCGGATGGCAGCTGCGGCTGCATTTTGCGGTTGCGGCGGGCCATTGCAGTGTTCAACAAAAATGGCCCACCACCAGTTGTTTATTACTCCTGCTTCTCCATAATAGTAGTATCTTTTCATTTTTCCTTTCCGACTCGTGCGGCCGCTCAAAATAAAAGTCAATTTCTATTGTCTTGTTGTTTGTTTGTTTCTGAAAGAGATGGCAATTGGCAAGGCAATTCCTACCGTGTGGAACCTAGCTTATTTTTACCTTCTTGAATTCATGTCCATCGTGATCTACAATCCTTAGTTCCTTACCGTTTGGAAAAAAAATATGTTACTACCTCCGTCCGGAAATATAAGCATTTGTTGACTTTCTCGACATCACGTTTGACCACTCGTCTTATTCAAATTTTTTGTAAAAATATTATTTTTTATTAATTTGTTTCATTATTGAATATACTTTAAGTATTAATGATTAATTTTTATATTTCTAGAAATATTTTGAATAAGATAACTAGTCAAACTCGATAATTGAAAGTCAACGAATCCTTATATTTTTGGACGGAGGGAGTAATGCATAGTACCTTCTAAATTTTTATAGTCTGTCTGATTTCGATCTAGACTGAAAATTAGCAAGTCATTTGATCATAGATAACGACAACGATTGTGGCATGACTTTCCATCAACTAGTAGCAACAACATACGCGAAAAGAAATCATGCATTCAGCCCACCGATGAAGACCCGATTCATTGATTTTAGTGAGTAGTGGCTAGTGGGCAGCCATTTTGTCCCATGACAAACTTTCATATACTCACCTCAGCGAAGGGAAAGCCTTGGTGTTTATGAATGCATTTCACAATTGAGAAGAGGATAGTAGCATATCAGTACGAACATAACTACTTATTAGATATTGGTTGTTCAGATTCACACTAATTTTCCTTGATTGTCGTATGTTCAGTAAGTCAACGAGAAAAAAAAGAGGCAAAGCCTTGTCTTCTGTTCTATACCATTGTCGAGAATGGATGGATAAAAGCCTTATATAAATTAACATACTAAATTTGTTGCGAAAGCGGGGATAGCTCAGTTGGGAGAGCGTCAGACTGAAGATCTGAAGGTCGCGTGTTCGATCCACGCTCACCGCATTTTTTTTGTCATTTCGTGCACCGAGTTGCCTTCTTTTTTCGAAGTTCGCATTGTTTCTACTGTAATAATGCAATTGCACTTTTTTTTCGATAATGGGAAACGTTACAATATCCAGCCTTGTTACATTTGAGAATGCGTACGTTCAAAGTTCGAAGCATGAATGAATGGGCACCGAACTAATCAAGCATCTAGCCTATGATTAAACGGCCTCAATGCCAAACATTTGCATATCAGTTTGCTTTCCAAAGAGGTGCCACGAACACCTTATGAGTTCCACGAAATTGGACCAAGACCGCAGCAATGACTCATCAAAGACAACACAGCAGCATCAGAAAAATATAGACAATGAAATTATTCCTTCGCTGCAATTTGCCTGTAGTCTCTGGTTTATATAAACTCTATAACACACATAATCCCTAAAAAAAAAGTCTACAACACATGTCATCGATTCTTTCTACAACATGAGCCATACTAAACAGCAAATAGCATAGCGGCCCAGGAGGATGGGAACTAGCTTTGCTAGATAAAGAGTGTTAGATTGCAACGACAACCAACGAGACAATAAGATGGTCAAGGCAAGTCTGCTTGCAGTGAGGGCTGAGGAGCTATCCCATGAATCCAGAGATGCCAAGCTTGTCTGCAACGTTGTACATCACTAAATCATTCCAAGTTGGTCCAAACAACCGCTCACCTCCAACTATGAAAACTGTGGCCCAGGTGATCAGAACCACGGAAAAAACAGAGAAGCCAATCGCAGATTGCACAACATCTGCACAAAATATTCATGGATAAGAAACTATGAGTGACAATTCCATCACATCATATAATGGCATCTAACCAAGATAAAGACAATACAAGTTAAGCTAGTAAGAGAAACAGTTAAAGAGCAAATGGTGAGAGCATGTATCTCCAACAATAAGACGGAAAATATGGTGTCTGTAAGGGCTCTTTGTCCTTACACAACTCTTCTGCGTGGCTGCGTGTCCAAGGGGGAAAAAAAGACAAGGGGGAGATTATGAAAAAACGTTAACACATATGTACCTAAATAAGCCCAAATAAATTTTAGTTGAGACGTTTTCTTTCTTTCTGTTTATCCTGCAGTTTACAAAGAACTTCCAAGCTTATAAATGGAATATCACAACACATATGATTTCACATGTATTACACTGCTTAACCATGTGGCCATTATGGCTCAGAGAAGCTTTGCATCAAATAGAACACACTGGGTTTTACAAGGTAACTTAGATATACATTCTAGTTTTCAACAAGATGTAATCCAAAAGATTTTCCCAGGGATGGTATAGAACACTCTGGGTTTTACGAGGGGTGGTATAAATCACTCGTGGTGGACAAAATCGAAGTATCATGATAAGATTTGAGACATTTACTGAGCTAAAGATCGCCTTACACCATCATCCTCAAGAATCACCACAAAACTTACACACTAAATCAACTCACAATAAGAACATGTTTTTCCATGGATAGGGATATACTTATACTGAATAAGGATATACTTATACTGAATAATAGCTATCAGATTTCTGAGTTCATAGATCTACTAAATTGTGCACAATCATACAAAGCATAATATCCCTATTTCAAGAAACACATGACCATGGAGCATATACATATACCAGTTATCATAATTACTTAGATATACATTTAGTTTTCAACAAGATGTATCCAAAACATTTTCCCAGGTATGGTATGAATCACTCACGGTGGACAAACTCGAAGTACATACATGATAAGTTTTGAGATGCTTAATGAGCTAAATATCACCTTACACCAGCATCCTCTAGAATCAGCACAAAACTTGGCACTAATCCAACTCACACTCACAGTAACATCAATTTAATAGGAAGAACCACTTCAACTACAATTTCACAGAATTAAAGTCTATGCGTCACAAACTAAGCATCACTTGAAGATCAGATCTTTCACAGGAGGCGGATAAGGTGAGAGAAGGGATCTGAGACTCACAGGGGCGGATGGAGGCAAAGGCGGCGGGCGAGGAGGCCGCCGGGGAGCGGAGGATTGGCCAGAAGTAGCAGCAGTTGATGGCCCAGAGGAAGGGGAGGCACGCGAACCCCCACAGGAAGAAGCGCCGGGCGTGGCCCTCCGCCTCCTCCAGCGGCAGCCCCAGGGGCCCGTCCACCGTTGCCCAGACCGCCGGTGGAGGCCGGAATCGGGGACCCGCGGAGGGCGGCCGGCGGCCGGCGGCGGACGGGCGGGGGAGGAGGCCGGACTCCTCGTCGTCGGGCATTCCTGCAACCCTCGTTTCCATGGCTCAATATTCCGTTTACTTTTCCGAACTTTACTTGCCTTGGCTATACTCTCTTCTACTACTAGTATAACTATAACTATACGTACTCATTTGCTTGTTACTACTAGTTTTTCTACGCGGCTCATCAGAACAAACTACAAACAATTTTGTTTTTTAAAGTTAGATTTTATCAAGGATTGGAGTATTGGACTGTATAACAGTTTGGGTGGACTGGGATTCGTCACTACACTAATTTTTCACATGAAGCCCCTTAGAGCTCAACAATTTTTCCCACAGGACTCCTTGCTACATTTCCTCTCGTCCATAGAATCGGACCGACAGTGGATATTGCTAGTTGCTATGGAAGCTCGTCCCAAGTTCACTCAGAATTTCTGATATCCGATCATTCACGATAAGCATATGGTATAATACATTTGACTTTAATCGATATCCATAAATAAACATATGGGGTATTCAGGAATCTGGGCTCATTCTCTAGTTATTGCAGGCTTAAAGCCAGAGTCACGGTCGTGTCAACTTGAAGAGTTAATACAAAATCTGCATTAAAAATCTGAAACGATACATCAGCTGTGATTTTTTTTTTGAAAGAAACTACGGCAATTCCTTTGGAGATTGCTGAAACTACAGCTGTGATTTTGAATCTTTTCACTTTGAATTTCGTCCCTTTACAACTCAGATAGAAATGTGGAGCTACGACACATTGCCTGGACCAAATGGTCATTCTGACACGACTGAGCATGGCGTGGCATGGTGTGCTAGACTGACTAATCGTCCACGAGTCACCGGCCGGGAGCCCGTCAGATTCTCTCGTAGTCGAGCTTGTCGGACTGCATACAAGTAATCATAATAATGAGGTTAGCGAATGAATATAAATGGGAATTGAATTAAATATTCTGATTACTGTATTCTATTCAGATATGCAAATGATCACGGAACACAAAGAAGAATGTTTCGGATACCTTGATGAGCATGTACGTTGGTAGCCAAGCCGGTGGTGTCGGGATCCCCACCCACGCGATCTGCAGAAGATGGTCCAGTCATCGGGAAGAGGATTTTGATCTGATGAAAACGAGATGCTCTGCCCTGTTTCCGGGCAGAATTAAAAAGGCAGGAAGTGAGTTACCAGGGCGTATTCTCCGGTTTCAAACATTCTGATGTCCAAAACCTGCATTTGTTGGTACGGAACAGAAAGACGAAGTGAAGTAACTAGCATTATTGGCAGCAAGATGAGATGGACTGTATTATTAGCAAAAAAGAAAGTGATTACCTCGCCACGGTCCTCGTATATGTAGTCTAGGCCCTTGTAGTAGGGTGGATGCCCCACTGACAGGTACTGAAACAGATCGTCATCAGCAAGGTGTATTTGCAGCAGTGAAACAGAAAATGAGTTGGTGAACTGATAAGGAGCTCACGTTGATGCTGTTCAGGTACTTCTCCTTGTCGACACGCACGATCTGCCCCTTCTTCACTGTTCATCAAATCAAATCAAAGTTCATCAGCGATAACTAGTACCAAATCAAATCAAATCAAATCATATGTACAAGCAAAAGCAGACTGCAATAATAGGTAGTCCCAGATTCTTACTGGAGTAGACCGGCTTCTTCTTCAAGACCTTCTTTGGCGCCGCCGGTGCGTCTCCGGCCGCTGCTTTGGGATCCCCCGATGGTTCGGCGGAGGCGGCGGCAGCCCTGACGGGGCCGACGACGCAGCACCGCCGGGTCCGTATGGACGTTGCGATCGCTGCCGCAGGGGAGAAGAGGGCCCGAGGCGTCGCGGTGAGAGCTTCCATGGCGATAGCCTTCGTGCCTTTGCTCAGTCTGGGTGCGCCACACGAATTGCCGCGGCCAGATAAGGCATCCCCGACTGGGCCACGCACGCATTTCGCGCTCAGCCTTTTATTATGGCCCATTCAGCCCAGGTACACAGTGCCCACAGTGATTAACGGGGGACAGGAGGTGGAGCTCTGACTTTGACGATGCTGAATGCAAACCGTGTTTCATTGTACGCTCCGGCCGCTAATCTAATTTGTGGTTGCTTAACTTGTAAGAATGCATGGACTTTATCGTTGAATATATATAAACAAGCCTATTGAATAAAAAAGCACGTGATCTCCACTACTCAGCTTATATTTTAGTGGCGCTTTGAGTTCCATCGGAGAGGCAGGTAAGGATTAGATAATAGAATAGTGCATGGTGGTCATTTTTCCTCTTTTAAAAAACATAGCGCAAAATGTTGCGGTCACCGTCCACTTTAGCCGCTGGCATGGTCGCTGGACCACCAAGGACGACCGATTCCAGCAGAATCCGCCCGCAGATCGACAACATGTGGGCCGCGACAGACACCAGGTGACTGAAAACCCAATCTCCGCAGGTTTGACTTGTTGTTACGCGGCCTGCTAACAAGTCCAACCATCCGTCACTCTCACTGCTCCGTGGGCCCAACCTTATTATCTACCGTAAGTTATGGATCTTTTTAGAGGGTACTCCTCCAGTTTCAAATTATAAGACGTTATTGACTTTTTGAGATTATGTTTGACCATTCAGTCTTATTCAAAAATTTTGTATAAATATATAAATAAATAAGTCAATTACAAAATATCTTTAATGATAAAACAAATCATAATCAAATTAATAACATTTACATAAATTTTTTGAATAAGACGAATGGTCAAAGCGTGATGTCCGAAAGTCAAAAACGTCTTATAATTTGAAACAGAGGGAGTAAGTTATATGGATTTATACACGTACGTTCGACAAATGGAAGGAGACTCAGGTGGGAGCGGAAGAACGGAAAGCAGAGGACACGGCGGCAGACGCGGTTATATGGATGGGACCACGCGGCAGTGTCAGTGTTCCGTTCGTCCGTCCTGCCGAAACTGTCCGTGCGCCATTAACGCGAGGGCGACTGACACGTGGGCCACTCCGGCCGTGGCGACGAGTCCACGACGCGTCCGGCGCAGTTCAAAAGGCCCTCGTCTTTCGGGCGCCCCTCTATCCTCTCTCTCTCTCTCTCTCTCAGCAGCAGTCCAACTGCGGAACTGCCCCACCCACACCAGACGGCAACACCCCACTAGCACGCCGCGCGGTTCCTCTTCACCATCATCATCAACTCCGCCCGCCGCTCCCTCTGTCTCTCTGACCGATGGGCCACTCGGCCTCGCGGCCCAATGCCTGCGCCGCCGGCGACCCGCTGCCATCGCGCTTCGCGCGCTTCCGCCGCCGCCTCCGCCTGCACCGCCACCGCAGCGGTTCCGGCGATGACTCCAGCAGGAGGGCCGTCCTCGCCGACGAGTTCGCCGGCATCGCGCGCATCGGGATAGTCAAGGTACCCTGTCTCGAGGCACCGCGCTGGGCTGCAGGCCGTGTGGAATCTCGCTGGATTTGATTCGTATCTCTGTACTTGGTTTGACTGTCTGATTCGGTGGTTGGTGCGGCAGGCGGATATGCGGTTCAAGGACAAGTTCTTCGCCTGCCTCTCGCTCGGGGAGCGCACATACCGCACCGAGACGTCCGACAAGTGCGTCAATTCTCCACCCCTCTCCCATGTTTACTTACTTCTGTATCTGTATATGCTTGTTCGAGTGCTTCGCCAAAAATATTATCGATGTTGAGGCACAAATTTGTTCGTCTCATTACATGCCCGCGCCCTCGGATTCGGATGGAGTGGCAAGTTTTCAGGCAACCAGTATAAACTATTGTTACTACGTGTACTGTACTGCAAGTGGTGATGGAGTTACAAGTTTCCAGGCATAGCGTGCTTGACCTGAAACACGTTACCATCATATCTTATAATTGTCGATCGATCACCACTTGCAGTACAGTAGTAACAATAGTTTACAGATGTCGACTATAATAAACTATAAATTGTTGATCGATGAGCGCTTGCAGTACAACAGTAACAATAGTTTTACCAATGTTGACTAGTATAAACTATTTAGTGCACGGTACCCAAAAAGATCAACCCTGGCTAATTTGGTCCAGTGGTCGCATGGACACCCAGGAACATTGTTTCTAGTATATCTCAATAATGACAGCCACCATATACTACTGCGTATGTCCTCGCATTAACTTTCTTGAGACTTGAATTGCATTTTCTCGTCTTCATATTCAGCGAGACACTTCTATTAACTTTTATTTTCTGTTTGCTTCCAATCTACAAACGGTTCTGCAGCACTCACAGGCCTGTGTGGAACTCAGTGAGTAAGCTGCAACCTTTTTTGTGCTTCTGCTGAATGTCAATCTAGATTGCTACTTCATCTCGGTAACATTGACACATTTGCAGGAAAAGAAAGTTATAATTGAAACAAATGGACCCCATATTGCTCGTATCTCTGTTTTTGAGGTATGCTGCCCTCACATTAATGAAAAATACGACTGTATTCTTTTCTACTGTAACAGTTTCATATACGACAGCTTCCACACATACCTTGCCGTAACATTCCTTCTATACATCTGCAGACTAACAGATTCTCCAAGAGTACTTTGGTTGGATACTGTGAAGTTGATCTTTTTGAGATGCTTACTAAGGTAAGCATATTCTTCCTCTCATTAGTAAAATCTATATCTCTATCAAAATGGTCTATTTATTATTTTCTTTCCAGGAGACACACGCCCCCTTTGATTTGGTAGATTGTAGTACCCTTTTGCATGGGATGTTCTTAGAGCATCTTTTTTTTTTTTTTACTGAAACTTAGAGCATCTTTTGAAGTATCAGGATTCAATTTTGCTGCTTTTTGACGTGGTTAAGGACATGGGCTTTCTATTCCTTTAGAATCTTGGTCTTATCTTGCATGCTTTCATTGTTTTAAGACTATCTGGTGGACCTGGACTTGATTTCCATGTTTTTATACTGAAATTTACCATACCAGGAATTGGATGAACACTCTGAGGACCTTCCTCTGTTGGACCCATCATCGCCCAATACTATTGTGGGCAGCATATCAGTATCCTGTTACATTGAAGTAAATACTCTTGCAATATTTTTAATCTGAACCGCATAGTACCATCTAAGTACTGATTATTTTGACTATTGGTTCTGTTGCAGGATCCTGTTGAAACAGAACAGAGCTTTGCCCGCCGCGTCTTAGCTATAGTGGTATGCTTTTAATACTGTACCATGTCTTAAGAGTTCAGACATGTTTTTCATTAGCTGTCAGCATGTAATATAGTAGCTGTGAAGGTGTAACAGTTAAGCTTGTTGGTACTGTAGCATTTCCCGCATTAATTATTACTCACTTGTGTTGCATCACTGATAGCTCTTCAGTAATTCAAAGACTATTGCTTACCTAGTGTCAGTAAAGTAGATTCAATTTTGCTGCTTTGATAGTCTGGATTTTTAGCTAGGCATCGTTTCTTGGTACCGTGGAACATGCTATATGTAGGCATACTGAACTTTCAGTATCCTAGTGTACAATGACATGAATAGGTATAGAGATATCTTTGGATTAAGAATTATTGAACTAAGGATTGTAAGTTAAAACTACTGCCAAATGGTAAAAATAAATCAGTAGGGGTGTGATGGGCTGATGGAAAAACTTTAGAAACTTTACCATTTGGATCTTGTTTATTTCCAAAATCTCTTCTGAAACAACATGCATTTATGTATTATTGTTATGGCCCATCTATCATGATTACTGTTAATAGCATTCCCCATTGGTATAGCATTCTTTAGTGTACAAAATGCTCTTCGATCACCTGACCTTAGCCGTATGCTTTTGGATATGCTACTTGCCAGTTTGAAATTTTATATATTGCCTTATGTCTTTGTATTACACTGTGCATGATACAACAGGATTATGACGAAGATGGAACACTTTCCTTATCTGAATTCTCAGACTTGATGAAAGCTTTTGGTAATAAATTAGCAGTTGCAAAGGTTAGATTGTATTCAACTTACTATGTCATTGCTTGTAGTTGCATTCAACCCCCTGTCTAATGTCACCGTATTAATTTCTTTCATACACTAGATTGAAGAGCTTTTCCGCCAAGCAGATACAAATGGTGATGGCATAGTTGACATAGATGAACTGGCAGCCCTACTGGCCGATCAACAAGAGAGGTAATAAATTGGTACCTCTTTATGTTGAGTTGTCTCAAAAATTAGTTATTGGTCAACTCAGTATCGTTGATTATGCTGCCCCTCTTTTTCAGAGAACCACTTATAAGTAACTGCCCTGTTTGTGGTGAAGCTCTCGGAAAATATGATAAAATAAACGACATGATACATATGACACTTTGCTTTGATGAGGGAACTGGTAATCAGATTATGACAGGTGGATTTCTAACTGATAAGCAGGCTTCATATGGGTAAGATACTTGTTACAAAATGCTAGTGTCTAACTACCATCTTTCGTGTTTGTTACGAAATGCCACTGCAAATATGAGCAAGTTATGCTAAATAGTCATATATTTGTCATTTGTAGATGGATGTTCAAACTCAGTGAGTGGGCACATTTTTCCACGTATGATGTTGGTTTGCACTCTGGCTCTGCAGCTTCACATATTCTGGTATGTAGCAGTTAGTTCATGGTAAGATAAGCTTATAGCTATAAAGAAGGAACTTGAGTCATTAGTATTGCTCCTTCTTTTCATTAATTGAGCACTGTGGTGTAAGGTTTTCGACCGGCGAACAAAGAGGATTGTTGAAGAAGTTATTGACGGAAAAATTGTGTTATCCATGAGGGCTTTATACCAATCAAAAGTAGGGCTGACTCTTATCAATACAGGTATGTCACAACAGTATACTCTATGTTTGTCTCATATTCCATTAATGATTTATATAAATACCACTTGAGTTGGTACACTAGATAAATTCATCCAAAATGATCTGACTGCTCTTCACTTATGAACATGCAAGAAATAATCATACTAAAGAAATCTGGTTTGTGAATTGATCACTGAGCAGGTGATGAACAGTAAACTAACTGTTTGATCACCAATTACAATCTTGTATCTAAACAAGACTATCTGTTCATGTGTGTGTGTTTGTAGAAAGGTCAAACCTCAACTACTGTCAGCTAACTGAGCTGCTAATAAACCACTCTACCAAAGTCACATCTTGAAATATGCAAATTTAAGATTGTATCTTTTAGTTTGATTATAACCTCAAAGAGGGATTGTTTGCAGGATATCTGTTTACATTTCATCGCAATGATATTTCCGTTTCTAGAGTATGTCTTTATTGTTCCCATGCAGGTGTAAAAGACATATTGAAGAATTTATCTGAGAAGCAAGGAAAAAGATGAACTCGCCGGAATCTGCCAAAGATATCCCTAAGTTCCTTGAGTTATTTAAGGTGGGGTTTATGAACCAAACCTTATCTTTTTTTTTATTAAGAACCATGCACATGATTTACAAGAGAATGTATACAACAACAACAACAACAACAACAAGCCTTTTATCCCAAGCAAGTTGGGGTAGGCTACAGATGAGGCCCATAGGAAACACGAAAAGGAGAGATCCAAAAGGAATACAAGATAAAAGGTAGAGTTAAGGGTAAGCAAGAAGAAAGAAAAGAGTCACGGTTCAGGCATGTCTATTGCTAGTCTCCAAGCACACCTTTTTCCTTTTAGCTTTTGTGGCACTATCTTGTCACAGAGGATGCCAAAAGCTTGACGCCATTTCAACCAACCGGCTGAAACTCTATGTATAACATCTACATCAATGTCACCGTTCTTTTCCCGTATTTGCCTCTTTCTGGTGCCTAGGTTCTCTTGTCTCCTCAGTAGAAGTGCTAACACAATGTCTATAGTGGTTATTGAAGGTCTGCTTTCAGAAACAAACTGTACATAAACCATAAAACTAAAATAACAGTGGATCCTTATTTCCTCTTCATTTGCTAAATTGAAATTTAGACTGAATCCTTAGGTGTAGTGCAAATTTTGCATGCCATCTGAAACAGTTTTAGTGTATTCTTTCTTTTCTTTTCTTTTATTTTCAATTCAATATTAACTGTGTATTCTGAATCCTGACAGCTCAATTCAGTCAGTGTATGATTATCCGTGAAGTAGCTTGACCATACCTATTAATTATTGTTAAATGCCAGTCATTGCGTCCTGTTGGTTATGTATTGAATATTGGTCCCATTCATTAATTTTCTGTCTGAAATTTCAAATATGATTCACACATTTGTATTTTATTATGTAAGGCCATTATTGTCAACCTAAATATATGTTGTATGCACTCCAGGACCAAATTAATATGGATGAGGTCAAGGACCCTGTTGAAAGTTTTAAGGTATGTTACTGCAAGTATACGTTAATAATTTCGGGGTCCAGATCCATGGTTTATGGTCATCTGCCTATAGTTTTTAGGTTTCTTGGCTGTGCAGATGTTATCCTTTTAACTTTTGTTTGTTCATCTGTCATTTTAAGCAATCCTAATTATGCTGGGAATTAGTGAAGTGAATCGCTAATTAGCTTCCTTATTCTAGAAAAGTAATAAAATATTAAAGGAAAGAGGTGTTCATTATCTTTACTTTAATGAAGGGTTCCAAATACTTGATCCATATTGCTATAGTACCATGGTCAAACAATTTTCTACATAATTGAATTCATATTCTCTCAAAAGGTTACAAATGTGAGTTCTTTTTTCTAATAGCTTTGAGGAATGCTTGATTGTTATCAATGCCTTGTTGGCTGTTTCATCAGGATTACTCTGGGTTTTTCTTGGATGCGTGGGCATTATAATATCTACCTAATCCTGTAATGTTCGTGAGAAACTGAATTAATTTACCTAACAACTGGAAGGGGTTTGGTCTAATTCTACCCAATTTCCAAAGCAGCTCTCCTTATGGTCATGCTCAGTCTAGAGATGCTTAACTTATATCCTTATATGTCTGTTGGGATGTTTCCTATCTAAATATTTGAATTAAGCATTAGGTTTGGTGAAGGCACATTTAATTTAGAATAGTGACATGATCCGAATCACTGGTTCTTCGCAGACCTTTAATGAATTTTTCATAAGAAGCCTGAAGCCTGGTGCCAGACCTATTGCATACAGTGATCAAGATGGTATTGCTACTTGTGCTGCTGATAGCCGCTTAATGGCTTTTAGTTCTGTTGATGAGAGCACAAGACTTTGGATCAAGGTAAAGTCACTGATTGACTAATTTTAGCTAAATTGGTAAATTACCGTGTTAGAAATTCAGGTTCTACATAAAAGCACAAATGGAGGTCAACATGTTCTTGAACCAATCTATTGCTTAAAATGATTTCTATCCCATGTAATATACTCTGAATTTTTCTTGGTTCTTACTGTCGGTGCACTAAATGTATATTTAGTGCCGTCAGATGTAGGAAAGCTTACTAGATTAGTATCACTTTTGTATACTGTAAGCAAACTGTCATCGAAAGTTGTAGTTTTTTTAAACAACACAAATTGTTATAGTTTTTTAAAATTTACTTTTAAACTTATGGTTGGTATTTCTTTTTTTGTTAAGGGTAATATTCTTGCTGGTATTCAATGCCTGTGCTTCTATTAAACCACTAAATCGGCCATTGAACCAAGGTGGTGATGAACATTAGTCCTAATATATTTTGCATCAAAGTATTAGAGTTAACCACTTTCATATCCTAAATGAAGGGTTGTTGTAGACTTTGGCATTTAGGCTATTAAGGGTTGTGCCATTTTTTTATGTTGCATTGCTTTTAGTTTCAGGAAACTGTAAAGATAGTGATTCTCAAGATTAAGATGAATCTGAATACCAGGATAATATTGTAATACTGTAACCTTTAATACAATACAGGAAACTGCAGTGTCTATTGATTACATTATTTTATTTACTCTAATGTTGTAATATAGTAACTTTAATACCACTAGCTATGTGACATGTTATTAAGCACAAATGGCTGCAGTAAATTTGAGATCTTGTAGTGTATCTTCTGTTCCTAGGGCCGTAAATTTTCGATTGAGGGACTTCTAGGGAAGAGTGTGCAGTCAAATGCTTTAAACAATGGATCCTTGGTAATTTTCAGGCTGGCACCTCAGGTACGTCATTTGATGTCTCTATTTTTTTTAAAATAAAGTTTTCACTTTTCAAGACTAGGGATTTCAATTTTGGTTCCCAAAGAACTAATTATGCATCTTATATACATTTTATAATTTGCAGGATTACCATAGGTTTCATGTACCAGTCTCAGGGACCGTGGAAAAATTTGTGGAAGTTCCTGGATTCCTGTACACGGTATAAAATGTATTTATGTTGGCATGCTTTCATGCACATGTGTGGAAAGGGATGCATCTATGTTCTGCTGTTTTTGCCATTTCTTAGAATCTGACTGACACCAATATCTTCTCATTGATAGGTCAACCCCATTGCTGTGAATAGCAAGTATTGCAATGTGTTTACGGAAAATAAAAGAGTTGTCACAGTCATATCAACGTCTGAATTTGGAAAGGTTTGTATTGTTGTCATAATTCTGGAATGAGCAAATCTTGATAGTTGGATTGGCACAGTGATTACTATAGTAGAATAGGTCAACATTGCTTGTGAAAATGATTGTTTATCAATTTTTTTATGCATATTTATTCTTGGAGCATAAATATTGTCAAAAGTGCAGTGGTTGATTCACTTATCAGGCTATCTGTAGTTTTGATTGTCTGTACTATATGGATTCTGGAACAGCAAATCAGTATCCTTTCTTACACTATCTGATGTTTCCTGGAACAGAAAATCAGTATTCTTTCTTACACTATCTGATGTTTTCTTATGATTTGCTTCAGGTGGCGTTCGTTGCCATTGGAGCAACAATGGTAGGCAGCATTTCGTTTGTAAAAAGGAAGGAGACTACGTCCGCAAAGGAGATGAGGTTGACCTTCATGTGCTGTCCCTCATTGTATTGTAGGAATTGTAGTCTGACACTTTAGTTAATGTGTAAATTTATCTGATTCATATATTTTTTTCCTTCCAGTTTGGGTATTTCTCATTCGGAGGGAGCACAATAATATGCGTCTTCGAGAAGGTTTGCTCATCTTCATTTGCAGTTTCAGATTCTGTCAATAAAAAAGGGAATAAGATCATTGCTCAAAAACTTAATTCTGTGGCAGGATGCGATACAATTTGATGCTGATCTTCTAGCCAACAGTGAAAGGTCCCTGGAAACCCTTGTTTCTGTTGGCATGACTCTTGGCGTTTCCAAAAGGAACAAGGGTCTACAAGTCTCTGAGCTGCAGAAATGCTCCCTGGAGTGAATGATTAGACAATGTGTTCTACGGTACAGAGCTGTAAAAATACACGTAGTATGCAGGCACAGTGAACAATACTTGTAAGTAGTATTGGCGATCCACTCGTTGCCATTTTTTCACTCGTTAGGTTCATATTGTTATTTTATCTCTTTCTTTTTTTAACCTACGATTCTTGATATGAAGAGAGAGCTATAACGACTATTATTTTGAGAATCTAAAAAAAACGACTGATATTTTCATGCCAGCTTAATTTGAACAAACTTATTACGATCAAGCTGATATATTTCCAAGTAAAATTTGAGCTGCATAATTAGACGATCATTTCATGATTTAAACGCTCGGAACAGTTTCGGATACAAGCCCCGTTGAATCTTGTGAAAGGCCTATACAAAAAACTGTTTTTCAGCAGGTAAGCAACGGGGAACACAGGTACGCATGTATTTCCTACAAACAAAACAAACCAAGCTTTTCACATATCAGCGACTGGCAGCATACACCCCCTACAGGAGTCCCGGTCTGGAATGGAAAGGGAAGTATGGTGTCGTCGATGCGGCTCTGTCAAGGTTGCTCTTCTTCGTCGTCCCATCATCTTTCTTTGCACCTTGCTTCTGCTTCTGCTGCTGCTTCTCTTGTTGCTTCTTCATGTCATCTGAAGATGACGAGGAGGATGGCGACTTCTTAGGGAACACTTTGCCCAGCGATGGCACACACCAGAAGCCCATGGCTGTTCTAGCTATGCTTATCTCTCTTGAGCTTCGTGCTGTATCTCAGGTGCGCAAGTGTTTAGCATTACTGAGAAGTGGGAACTGTTGGACGATGAAGGCAGGGCGGGCACGCACCAAATTTATAAGGGAAGAGAAGAATAGCTGCGCCAAATGGCACTCGCTGCCTCCAAAGCTTCCAGCGGAAGATTGTCATTTCAAACTCTTGTGCTGCTGACGGCTGCTCCTGATTTTTTTAGTCAGCCTAGTCCCTAAGCCACGTGGTACGTAATTGACAGGAGACGAAATGTATTTACTGTTAATAATATCTTTTGGCATGGAGCTACCTTTGTCACATTATTGTACACGAGTCGCTTTATTGTAGTTGCTGTTCTGACCGATGACCGAGATGACTTCACTTCCTTGGTAGCCATGCTTCTCAAACTGAAAAATTCCTGTTTCTTCCGTCTCTCTCTCTCTCTTTTCCTTTAAGCCGATACTAACATCTCTGTTTGGATGGATCAGGCTCTTTGTTTTTTTTTAGGATATTGTCATACTCGTCGCCAGAAGCCAAGCCATGGAATTTCTGCACGAATTGTACCGTCCTAAAGAGAAAAAGCAAAAAAACAAATAAATAAAACAGCGGTTTTGGAGATGCGGGGGATCGAACCCCGTGCCTCTCGCATGCAAAGCGAGCGCTCTACCATTTGAGCTACATCCCCGACCTTATTATATCGCGTTAGCTCTAAAACTTTATTAACATAATGCGGTAAGTAAATACAGAACTTCGGATCTTTACATGCCCGTCCTGCTACTAGAGACAGTTTATTTGTATAATAAAGTAATATATGTCGTCCTACCAATGAAATTGATTCTTTATATAGTCATAAATTGAATGTATCTTTCACCTCTACCACTAAGTTTTTCGTTTCCCATTGTGGAAGTTGAAATGTACAGAATAAGTTGTGCTCAACCTACAATAATTGTATTGGTATGGGTCGTCACCAGTAATCCCCACAGGAACAAGAGCCACCTCTGAAGTGATGGAAGCGAATGGCATCTCGCAATATTATTTCTCTATTTTCACTCCTTGATAACAGTTTCATAGTCGAGTGGCAGTCACGGCGAACTCTCAAGTTCTTCATTACTCTTATAGGGGATGACTGGGGCAAATGGATCATTCCGAATGCAACGGCCAGCTTTTCACTGTGGCAACCCGTCAAATTTTGCTCTCTGCTTGAGATGTCATTTGACTCCATGCTAGCATTCTCAGTGATTGCAGACTTTTCTATCCTGGAAAGTATCTCTGCTAGTTTTGTATATATTGCAGCGCTCTCTGGATGGGACTTGTCTCCAGCAACGAAAGAGTGAACTCCAGACCTCAATTCAATCCAACTAAGACCAGGCTCTTTCTTCACACCTCGCTCTTTCATGAGATCTCTAGTTTTTGAAGCCAAGGAAAGCTCCCCAGCTTCCAAGTACATGTTGTAAAGGATCACATAGGATGCTGAGGAAGAGGGTTCCAGTTCCATAATCCGATCTGCAACAAGTCGACCTCTCTCCATGTCTCCATGAATACGACATGAAGCCAGCAAAGATCGCCAAACAACAGGGTCATCATGGAACACTGAATCCCTTATAAAAGCCTCAGCATCAGCTAACCTCCCAGCTCGTCCAAGGAGATCAACAACACAAGTGCAATGCTTTACAGCTGGGCTCAACCCATACTCCTTGCTCATAATTTCATAGTACCTGCAGGTAATCAACAATGGAGATGGACATGTTAGACATATAAAAAAAAATACTGCACCAGGAGCTAGCTGACAAATTATCAGACTCATAAAAGGACCAAGGCTTACCTGAGTCCCTCATCAACCAAACCTCCATGGCTACAGGCAGTAAGGACGCCAAGAAAAGTAATCTCATTAGGAGCCACTTTTGCAACCATCATATCATCGAAATTGCGTAGAGCATCCCTTGCACAGCCATGCTGCGCATGACTTGATATTACTGCAGACCAAGAGACAACATCACGTGATTCCATTTCTAGAAACCTCTGAGTTGCAGCATCAACATCCCCGGACCTAGCAAACATATGTATGCAGGAATTCCCCATAATAGTGAACCTGTCAAAACCAGATTTTGTGGCAAGGGATTGGATCTGCTCGCCTATCCTTGCAACAGCCAAACTAGCACATGCATTCATCACACTCGATAGAGTGAAAAGATCAGGTTTCAATCCATAACACAACAATTCTTGGAACAACCTGAGTGCCTCCTCAAAAAGCTCATTCTGAACACACCCTGAAATCATTGATGTCCAGGTAACAATGTCTTCCTTATGAAGAGATCTGAAGCACCTGTATCCATCTTCCAAGCAACCAGAGTTGGAGTACAAGTCAATGAGTGCACTCCCAATAAAGTCATCACTATGGAAACTGTGTTTTAGCATTTGTCCGTGTAATTGTTTCCCAAATTCAAGCTCGCCAGCCAAGGTGCATGCCCGTAGAACACTCGAGAATGTGAACTCTGTAGGTATGATCCCTCGACTCTGCAGCTCTGAGTACAGATCTAATGCTTTTCTCACGACTTCCTTGTCAACTGCAACTTCATCCCTACAGAATCCTGCAATCATTGCATTGAAAACAATCACATTTGGTTCTTGCACCGACTTGAAAAGTGCAATAGCATTGCCCAAAACGCCTTTCTTAGCATACATGTCGATCATCGCGCTTGCAAGGAACACATCGGAGTCCAACCCCGCCTTTATCACGCATCCATGAACTGCCTCTGCAATGTGCCCTCCAATATCACCACCACAAGAGCAACACTTGATGACACTCCCAAGTGCGAACGAATTGAAACCCGTACCACGCAGGCGCATCAGACTGAACACCCTCAGCATCTCCTGGTACCGACCGGCACGGACGTATCCAGAGATCAGTGAGTTCCACGAGACATCGTCATGCTCAATGGCCACATCAAACACCCGTCTCGCCTCGTCCATCTCGCCGCACCTGGCATACATGCTGATGAGCGAGTTCGATAAGAACACCCCACTGGAGAGACCATCAACAACAGCCAGTGCGTGCACGGCCTTACCCATCATCACGTCGCCCACGCGCGAGCATGCAGCAAGCGAGGCCGCGTACGTGAACCGGTCGACCTTGACCCCCGATGCCAGAGCGCGTGCGAAAGTACCCAGGGAGAGCTCGGCGTGGCCGGCGCGGGAGTAGGCGTCGATGAGGAGGTTGAAGGAGACGGCGTTGCGGCGAGGCATTTCGTCGAGCAGAACGCGAGCGGGGAGCGGCCCTCCGAGGCGGCAGTAAGCGGCGAGGAGGGAGTTGCGGAGGAAGAGAGAGGCGGCGGGGTGGATTCGGACAATGTGAGCATGCACGGCGGCGAGATGCGATAGCGCGGCGCAGGAGCGGAGGAGGTGGAGGTACCAAGCGTCCATTGATGCGAACGCCGGCGGCGGCGGCATCCCGGCCTCCGCTTCGGCAAGGGAAAGGCGGGAGAGGTTTGAACTGACATTGGGTGCGATTAAAGCCGTTCGATCTCGTTAAGGGATCCTCAATATCGCAGTTTTTTTCGTATGATACTTATAAGAATACTACTACCCGTACAGAAATATAACCATTTGTTGATTTTTAGAGGTTACGTTTTACCGCTCATCTTATTCAAAATATTTGTTAAAATTTTGTTTACTTTGTTATAATTATGTTTTAAGTATGTCTTCTTTATTTTTACATTTATATAAATATTTTAAATAAGACAAATGGTCAAACAAGAAGTCGGAAAGTTAACAAATTCTTATATTTTTAGACGAAGGAAGTATTATTGTTCGAAAAGAATATGCCTTTTTTAGGAAAATTCAAAAAGAATATTCCTATCCAACAATTTGGCTTACAGGAAACACTACACAAAAATATCCCTTTGCATGCAGCATGCCAATCTCAAATTTTTTTTAGAGTGACTCCAAATCCTTAAATTATTTAGAATGGACATATTAGATCCACTGATTTTAAAGTGACCTTCCGGATCTTTAAAATATTCTTGAATGGTTATCCAATTTCACACATTTTATAGTTGTGTCAATCAAATTCACACTATCGACATCTAGCCATTCTCGCACGCAAGCACGATGGGTAACATGAGAAGTATGCCACACACAAAGCGGATCGACACGAGTAGGCCGTCATCATGGGTAACGATCGATGGATGCAGACCAGGGAGGAGTAGGGATCCTCTGCATTTATGCATTAGCATTAGCGAGACCGACACGTGGGTCCCACTCCCTGTGGACTCACGTGTCAATCTCTATTAATGCAAATACACAAATGCGAGAGGATATGGACTCACCGGGAGAGAGAGGCCAAAGGTAAGGAGTGAGACAAGGCTCCAACGGGTGAGCACACCAACTAGTACTGTCTCTGTCAAAAAAAAAATTGTAACGATTTATTAACTTTCAGTTTATATGTTGATTATTTATTTTATATAAAATTTATATAAATATAAAAAATAATAATTAGTACTTAAAATATAATTTAATAATAAAACAAATTCTGAATAAATAAATATTATTTTTTAAAAAAATCCTGAATAAGACGAATGATGAAGTCAACAAATGTATATCGAGGCAGTACTCCCTTTGTCTAGAAATATAAGTATTTATTGATTTTCAGACCTCCTGTTTAACCACTCGTCTTATTCAAAATATTTGTAAAATATTTATTAATTTTATGATAATTTAATTTATTCTTAGATATATTTTAAATATGATTTCTTTATTTTTATATTTATATAAATTTTTTTAAATAAAACAAGTGATCAAACGTGATCTCCGAAAGTCAACGAATGCTTATATTTTTAGACGAAGGTAGTAGCTCACTCAACTGACATGGATTAACACTCACACGGAGCAACTGATCGTTAAAAACTTTTGTTAATGTATAAACTACAGAAAAAAAGTAAAATTAACTGTACAATTTCATTGCTACTTTTTTCTGTTGCAAAAATAATTAGATTAGAGCCTCCAGCCAAATCAGCAATCTGCACTACCACAGTTTAGGCTTCGTTCCAGTTTACACGTCCTGCGTTCTAGAGAAGCCCTAAGAAAAAAAAAGAGAAACGGCTGGCCGTACAATAAAGGCAAGTACAGCACCAGCTTAATAAGGTCGAGAAAATGGGAAATGTAGCTGCCGATGGTCTTTTATGTTACCGCACAGCAACATTTACACAAACATCAGTGACGTTTTATGTTTGCATCCACAAAATAGTGTCGTGCCTCTGAATGCAGAGCGCAAAAAAAAAGCAGAAGACAAAGAAAGAGGATCATCGCAAACACCAGCAGTAACGATATTAAAAATGTGATGAAACCATTCGCTGTTCAACTGGTAACAAAATACCAAGCAGACACACTAACCATAGTTCACAACACTTGAATGACAACATTCAGCAACTAGGCCTACTAAAAAATATTCAGATCCATAATTCAGAGCGAAGACAATTTTAGAACTGACAAGACTTCAGAGCACACCACACATAAGCTGTCGAAATAGTTACTGTCTGGGTACAGGCCACAAGCCAGGGACTCCAGTAGAAGCATTTGCCCGCAGGGTTCTCTCATAATCTCCTCAAAGCCAACACTTGAGCTCACAGCAAGTTACAGGCACAGGCAAACATAGTGATAGATTTTCAAGAGAAAAAAGGCTTTACCTGCCAGAAACTTAGGCATTCTACCTGCGTCTAGGGGAAGGTGAGCTGCTGCTCCGGCTGTCACTAGAGATGCTTCTTCCTCTAGGAGGCCTGTAAGACAACAGTGAGTTTTCAAGATAAAACCGATTCAACCACATTAGGATACCTCAAATACTACAAAAAGTGTGTCACCTTCTAGGGCTGCGACTTCTTGATACCCTTCTTGGCCCCTAAAACACAAAAAAAAAGTTGATTTAATCATGGTTCACTTGAAAACAAACAATTGAGTATTAAATAGCATGATCATAGCAACAGGAGTGAACTATAATAAGCACTATTTCCTGTATAGCTTATAAATACCATAAGATATACATAGTACTCACCTTTCTTGGTGGGCTTGGTGAGCGAGAATAGGATGAATCTGAACTTCCACGCCTCAATGGAGGGCCTCGACCCCTGCTAATATTAAAAGATTTAGAACCATGGGGGTATTCACCTACAATGATGAACAAATAAATTTTAGGGAGGAAGGGTTTAAACAACTCCATTACCTTCGGCTCCGAGGTGAAATTGATCTGGAACGGGAGTGAAGGGGACGTCGAGGAGGAGAACGACTATAGCGACGGGGTGGCGGTGGCCTTCTTGGTGGTGGGCTCCTCAACCGCCTTGGAGGTGGAGAGCTGGGGAGGTAACAATTAGGTATGAATGCTATGGCAGAAAACTGGAGAACCTCTTAAGAGAATCTTCAGGCACAATAGAGTAAGAAACTAAGAATCATACAATACAAGCAACCAAATAAATGAATATTTAGCAAACATAAAAAATGAAGTCACATAATCATGTTCAAAATTGAATATGCATAGACATAATATATAACTGAGCAATTCACCGATGAAATAGATATGTAGAATACTTTATTTTAGCATGCTATATACATTGGCCTCATTATCATAAATACACCGAATAATTTTACAATAAGACCATTGACACAAGATTTTTAATAGTACAAGCTCAAAGCAACTTACCGACGCCTAAGTGGCCCAGGGGAGCGTCTGCGTGGTGATGGGCTGCCACGACCTCTCCTAGGTGAAGGGCTGTTGTTGCGAAAAAAAGTCAGCAATTCCAGTCATAACACCTTAAATTTACAGCATGTGTTTAAAGAATGCTCACCGCATCGGTGACCTGTGCCTTCTAGGTGGTGGAGAAGGAGAACGTCTTCTAACTGGAGATAGCGGCCTCCGACGAGGAGGTGTGTCACCACGCCTGACAGGGGAAGGGTCAGCTCGACGACGAACAGGTGGAGAATCAGGACGACGCCTAGGTGAAGGGTCAGTTGGACGCCTGGGTGATTCAACTCTTCGATTTGGAGATCGCTTCCGTGGAGGTGAGACGGGTTTCCTTCTTGGAGATGCTGAATGAATATGCAAGTCAACAGTTATATCATAAGAGGACTGCAACTCGAGAACAAATTCTAGATCCAAGCAAAAGTAGACCCATATGGAATAGTAATCTCAAATGACTGAATCTTGCAAAAGCTCACACACTTACGTTCCCTAGGACGCTGCTGGGCATCCTTTTCGACAATGCTAGCAGCTTTGTCACTCTGAGGAGCATCCCTTTTTGGAGGAGGGGGAGGAGCCTTAACAGGAGGTGAAGAAGCCCTTGGCCGAGGTTGAAGGGTAAATCTCAACCTTACAACATTTCCATCAATTTGACCCTGAACAGAATTTTAGCAAGTAGCTGACCGTTTAATAATCAGCGAAGGGAAAAATAAAGAAACAAAATTTATATGGCAGAATACATACGCCATTCATATAAAGAAGAGCCTTCTCAGCATCAGCTTTCTTCTTGAATTCAATATACCCATACCCACGAGGAAGATTGACCTTCAGATATGAAAAGTAAGTGTCAGGACTAGCTCCCTCAAGATAAAGAAATGAGACCAACTCATTACTTACCAGCCGGTCCATTGCTAGCTCAACATTCACCACTTCACCAAAATTTCCTGTAAAATATGGTAATTAGCCAAATATAGTTTGTGGTGTGTTTTTTCAGATCTCAGATGCCATAAAATTTCAAAAATGTCGAGCATCATAGCAAGATTATTATTGTCAAAGTGCTCTGCACCCCACTACTATAGCAGCAGGAAGATACATGTGTGCATGAATTTGACAGAAGGAACATTGGCATGATTGGCAATGATCAACCTTATTTACAAGTGGTCACATCATGTACATGGGTTTAAATACTCATAAATGTGCATTATCAACGGTCTATATTCTACAAAGCTGCTAATGTTATGAGGAAGTTCCATTTCAAGTGGGTTTGTCCGCCATCAATTATAAGACTACTCAACTATCACGAGTTGAGTTCTTGCAAATTGCAACTAGACACACAAATCTACTTTCAAATCCAAATATGATGTGTTCAGTTATAACAAAATAATAATAGCACAAACTTGAAATGATCATAAACACAAGCTCACCAAATATCTCTTTCAAGTGAGCCTCATTAACATTCCTTGATAAATGCTCAATGTGGAGAACAACTGACTCAGGTGGAGACTCTTTCCTGAAACAAATAACCAGCTCCTCAATATTGCACTACTGTAGGGCACAATAAATAGATGTGGACGTAAAGAAAAAAGAGCACAAGAAAGTGCTACGAAATTTATGAATATGTAACTTCCAATATGACAAACACGCAGTGAAGTAAATGCCCAAAAGTAATAATCTATGCAAGGAAAAAACTACCACATAACAGGGTAAAGTTGAAAGGATAGAACTCTAATACGAGGAAAAGTAGAACAAGAATAGTACAAATTTCAAAGCTCAAGAAAAAATAATGATCCTAACAATTCGATTATGAACTTTATCTCGGTAATACAGAGGTTCAAACAAGCTTTGTATCTTATGTATTTTCATAGCAGATAAAAACTTTAGTACAAACAAAACAGTTTAAAAATCACAATCCTAATAAACGTAGGACAAGAGAATTAAACAAAATGATACAGGTACTTAGGAGCCGTGGCTTAGGAGGAGATAATTGTACCTAGGAGGTGAAGCCTTTTTAGGAGGTGGTGACGGTGAACGACCTTTCCTCGAGGGTGAACCTTTTTTGGGAGGTGGTGAAGGTGAACGGCCCTTCCGTGCTCCAGGTGAACTAGGTAAATAACAGTACACATAAGTATAAACAATCAGAAAAATATCAAACAATTATGTCCATATAAGCAACAATCATGAGCAACTACTTGAATTCACATGTGTGAGAAAAGAAGTAAAGAATGGCAAGATGCAAATTCACAGGAAGAACCAATAGAATAAGGCAGAATGAATTCAGCAAACAAACAGCAGTTAACTGATTTCAGAAGCAAATGCAGGTCAGTACAGATCTTTGTCACTGCAGAAATAACATTATAATAACAAGATGCATCGCTAAATACAAAGTAAGTCAATAACAAGGGGCTAATCAAAGGTGTGCTCCTGAATTCTGAATATAGAGCCCAACATGTAACTTTCATTTCCAGCTATATCAAGATGATCAATACCAAGATATAGAGCTGTTAGATACTGATGGACACATCTATACTGTTATATGCCACAAGGACTTACTAATTACGCAACAGAGGTTCAAACATTGAAGACAACTATATTGTTGGTGCTATATAAAAACCTCGAATTCCATCAGCCTCCTACGAGTTACGGCAGGTCATGGAAAATCAGTTCTAAACCACTGCTTAACTGTTCTAACGATGCCTAGGACAAAGTCCAGTGTTTACTTTTAAAAAAAAAGAAACGAAGTGGCACTCAACTCAATCGGTGAATCTACAAACATGGAGCAGCGTCTAAACGGGAGGAGCACAGAGCTAACTAAAACCCTAAAATCTGTGAACGAAAGCACGTAATCTAAAGAGTGCTCTGAAATTAGCGGATCCACGGCGTGGAGAGAGTGGGGCCTCACCTGCGCTTGGCTGCTGGAGGTGAGCGGCTTCGCGATGGCGAGGACGACGAGATGGAACGGGAGCGGGAGCGCGAGCGCGACGAGACGGAGCCGGAGGAGATGGAGCGGGACACGGAGCGGGATGAGGATCCGGAGGAGGAACGCGAGGCGGAACGGCCGCGCCGAGGCTTCGCCATCGTCCCCGGCGGCGGCGACGGCCGGGTTAGGGTTTAGAGAAGAGCGGGGAGGGAGGATTCCAGAGCGGGAGGGTTGGGGTAAAGATGAGGAAGAGGGGGAGACGATGGGGCGGGTATCTGGGTTGGCTCTGGTTCGGACGCTCGGTGTACCGCCTACGTGGTGGACGGATGCGATCTGGCCCAATTTCTTTTGTTTTTGGGATCAATCTGGCCCAATTTCTTGTCCGGGCCAGAATGCATGCTGAATGCGTTGCGGACCGTTCTGTCTCGTATCTGCTTCTCTCCTCTCCTCTCCAGGTAGTTTCACAACGCCCCATACAAAAAAGTACTATCACTGATTTTAAAAAGGGCCATAGTACTAAGACGCAAGAAAGTAATATTTCAAAAACAAAAATAAAGAAGACGCAAGACAGTAGGAATGAGATCCTCTACAGTAATCCACACGAGCATTGCCAGATAGTACTCAGCAAATACAGTACATGTCAAAACAGACCTAGATATAGTTTCATCTTGAGTTCGACATCCAGTATTCATCACAAGCCAGACGTAGTTGCAGTAAAACTCAAGCATAACCCAGTTTAAGAAATCAAACACGGTATGCGAAACATTACAGTGATATAATATTACAATAGGTTGTCCCGTTTAAGCACCATACATGCCGCATAAGGCTCCTTCCCACGACATGGAAATATTCCTAGCTTCTGTGCTCTACACTCCATTCATAGAAGTACAAGGAGTGACTTTTCACGCAAAAGTTTACTCTACGCTTCTTCAGATCATCGGGATGGCACCAAAAAGGCTTGGCACGGGCCACCTGTCACTAAACACGACAACAATGTAATGTGATCCATAGATTTATGTGAAACATATAACCTGATAGTAATGATATATAGAAGAATACCGATTTAAGCAAACACTGTCAGCTCCATCAATAGTCCAGCCAAGCACACAAGATTGCTCACCGTCATAAACCACCTTCAGCAACAGTCCTATCAAAAATCAAAGAACATTTCCAGTTGAAAATAGTTGTGCGCCCGTGAACCTTCTACACATTACATGACAAGTGGCTGAATAACCAAAATGTAATCTAGACAAACCTTTTTGTCTTGAAATTGTCTAGAACAGGTAGAATCTCACTCCACGATAGGTATGGGGTTCCTACTACCTCATCAAAGAAGTTTGGGACCCCAAGAAGTTTATACCAACAAATTTTCCGTCAAACTGAAGAACGGGGCCTCCAATGCCAGCCTAACAAGATGACATGGATAACTCATATGCAAACCAGATAACGAGGGTTAACAAATTCTCATGTTGTTGTCAAGTAGGTACTGAAAAATGTACATTTTTTAGTTGACATCTAGTGTAACCAAGAACTGACAAATTGATGCCCTCTTGAAGCCATTAACGTGCCAGACTTAAAGCAACAACCAACAACTAGTAACTCACAAAATTCACACCATAGATGTTGAATAGTCGTTGGTTCGGGAAGACAAAAATCCTCGACACTAACCAGAGCAACATTGTAATGTAAATTATAATGTTGTAACTCCCCTTCTGCATGTTGTCCGTCTGGACACAAGACTTCAATCTGCAAATGACAGAGCTGAGACTTAAAAAGATACTCCCTCCGTTCTTAAATTTTTGATGCCGTTGACTTTTTTATTATGTTTGACCATTTGTCATATTCGATTTTTTTCAGATATGTGAAGTTATAAGTCATGTTTCAACTTTTATTCATGATAAAACAAATCATAATAAAATATTTGATAATTCCTAAACTTTTTTCAATAAGACGGACGGTCAAACATAATGAAAAAAGTCAACGGCATCAACAATTTAAGAACGGAGGGAGTGGCATTAAATGACCACAGATCGCTGAATCAAAAGAACCACTAACCTTCAAGTTTTCAACAATCTTGCCTACATCATGAGAACATCTAATCAAGCTCGCGAAAGTCAGAATAATCGTACTTCCATTCCATCCAATGAAAAATCCAGTGCATGCAAAAACCTTTTTCCCCTGCAAAGCATTATTTTGATTAGTATTTATTTATGACCGTACACAAATATGCAAAGTGTTTTCCCTTTGTAACTAAATCCTTATGTAATGAACAACCCATGAAAGGTGACAATATTTATACGCAATGAATCAACATTTGACATAAGATTTTACAAGAGCATGATAACTCAATGACTTTAGGACCCCAAATCAATCCTTGTTAGTATGTGCTAGCGCAACAAGTCCAAAGGGTCAAGTGATTAATGCTCGACATTAGATCTGACAAGTTAACTTGAAATTCTATACTTATCAGAATAACAAGAGCAATAAACCACATTACTAACTCTATGAAAATATAATTGCAAAAAGTAAATTAATTCGATGGTTATCATGAAAGTACAAATGTAATAGCTAAATTTGCACCATCCATGACAAATCCACAAATAATTGTAATTTTTAGTCAACAAAAATATTTAGTGGCCTTAAGGTATCGCTGTGTATTGTGTACTCACCTTTCTTATTGGAGTTCAATCGTGGAGGAAGCCTATCCACTGGAGTGTACATTGTGCCAACCACATAAATAATGCATACTGATCTTTCCGTACCCAAAACAAGGTTCATGCTAGCAAACTTTCCATCAAAACTAAAAAGAGGTCCACCATCGCAAACCTAAATAAAAAAGGCCTTACAAGTGACACAAATTGTATTGGATCAAAGTACTGAAATAGAAGAGTTACATAATAAAAAAATCATTTTATTACCTCTGAGATATATTCTAGAATCATAAACGAATTAAAATATTCATATAGCAATGCAAGCATACCTCAGACAACGTGGACAATGTAAGCTTTCCAATGTGTTCAGATCCACTTGGATCACCATTCAATATCCCACTTGCACCCATTAATTTAGACAACTTTGATACAACTTCCTCACTGAGCTCACTCCACACACCTTGTTTTGAGTCCGCATACAGGTCGCCTAGGATATATATAAAAAATACAACACAACTGTGAGTAATCAAGAGCTGTAATAGACATGCCCAGAAAAAGAAAAAGGACCAACAGACCTGAAATCAATAATTTTGTTGTGTCTTCTCTACTGCAAAATATTTTGTGCCTTGATAAGCTTAGTGTGAGACATATTCCTTTATTCTTCTTCGAACTTCTTGTGCTATCATCAGTTGTTCCATTCCTCTTTGAGCTTCTTGTGGGATCAACACTGCCCTTATCACCTTCCAACATCTTTTCAACACTGAAGGAAAACTGCCTTAAAAAAAAGACTGAAGGAAAACAATGGGTCAAACTGGTAAAGAAATGATGTGTCACTGTTTAGCATTCACCTCAGCCAAATCCCACTTTTTTTTCATCTGATCTACGCGAAAGGGCCTTTACCTCACTGGTAAGGTGCCTGCGTAGCACCTCCTAGGTCCTAGATTCGACTCACGGGAGGAGCAAATTTGTGATCCGGATTAAAAAAATCACATCGCCTCTCCCCGCACCAAAGTATTTGGTTAAGGCCCTGCCTCTGGAAGCAACGGTGTTCATGGTGGCCTCGGTCCAGGTTCTCACAAGGCTAGTGGCCCCAATATAAGGGGGAGGGGAGGGTTCGGGGTTTTCTTGATCTGCGCAAGATGATCTTCTCCTTAAATGCAATGCTCGGGAGCCGTCATACCCCCGTAGGTCAAGGTTTTTTTTTCATCTGATCTACTAAAGTATCTATATCACTACTATATTCCTTAGGTTCTGTCCAACTGTATCCAGCAACTTCAACTTATGGCATGTGCATTTTCTGAAGAAAAGCATGTTCACTCCAAACTCTACACCGCTGATGACATGATTTGAATTAAGCCTAAATTTTAGAGCCCACATAGTCAGTTGTACACTTATTTGTTTTATGTGTTATATCCTATTTATAAATCTAGAAAGCACTTACAAAATCATCATAGTTGACAACACATATAAAACCACTACAGAAGCAGTCACATATGCATAAGCATTCAGCGTTAATAACTATGCTCAATGATCTGAGTATGAGACAATGAAAACATGTATGAAAATTGGGATATGGAGGGTTCAGCTTATTATATAAGCATCAAACAGCTCCGGACCTAATGACAAACAAGGTGAGTGCAGTTAATTTTCTGCACTGAAGCAAGGCCGGTACAAATAGAACTGTGTCTACTTTAAAACTGCACAAGGATAATTTGTGATTCTAGATATCATGCCACATATTTCCTTTAATCTGATTTCAAAACGAATGCAGTACATGAAAACATTCAATCAAGGGACCAGGTTCAATTACGTGGAAAACTGCTTATAACGTCTAACCGTTTCACAAATAAATTGACATCTAATTGCCGGATCTAACAACAACCAAGCTATTTAGCATTCGTTACCGCATAAATGGACCAAGTGGGATTTGATGTTCACCTCAGCCGCAAAATTATTAGTTAGATCCGTGGTTTCAGATACCACGTCGCACAAAAGGGAAGGACCAGCTCGCCGATTATCGTTTCATGGAGAAGTGAGAGAGAGAGAGGAGGAGGGACAAGTCAGGGGCAAGGAAACTGCGACAGGCCGGGCCTAACGGGCATGATCTGGGCTATGCATGCCCGCATTTAGCAAAACGGACATACTAACATCGACTTTTTTTCTTCCCGATATAATTTCACATTACTCCTGTTATCCTACCGTTTAGGGTGAGTTTAGCGAGCGTACCCGGATATGTCGTGGTCATCGTCCGCATCCTTGACGGTGACGGAGCCGGTGTCGAGGCTGGCCTCGATGATATTCCGGGGCTACGCGCCGGCTCCGTTTGGGCGCGACGATAGGTCGTCGATGTCCGGCATACCCGCGGGTAGGGGAGAAGGGGATTTTGGGCTCTGCTCTGTAGTTGGCGCGTATCCGCAACGGTGCTTGGTTCAAAGCAGGGATTTAATAGTCAAATCTCACGTGACTCATGAGTCGTTGAGCCCGCTCTCACGTGTTGGGCTCGATCCGATTGGAGGCGCAGCTGAGCTGACACTCCGCACACTCGTCGGCCCCTCTCGCCGTCTCGCGGAGAGCTCCAATCCCTCCTGCTCCTTGCCCCCAATCCGATTGAAATTTGTTTGGTAAGCATTTCCGCTCCTCAATTTACCACCTGTTTCAGTTTCTTGCTCCCCTGACCAATCTCTCCTCAGCTTCTCTCCATGTTTTATCCAGCGGCCTCCCTCCGGTGCGCCGTTGATCTGTGCAGCACTCAGGTTGGTTCGGTTTTATTATCCCTGTCAGCTTCTCCTTTTAGCTCATGGCCATCACGTATCGTCTCCCGGCTAGCGTTTTAGGTTGTTTAGATCGGTCTGCTGCGCAAAGTCAGGTGCTGGATCCATGGAGACGGAGAGCCTCACGCCGTTCGCGAGGGAGCAAGCTACAACCAGGGTGTGCATGGTGTCTAGGTATCCTCACTCCCTCATTGCATTGCCAATTTGTCCCAGCTCATGATTTGATTTGGGTGCTGTTAAACTGAGGATCACTGAATTTGGATGCTTATCATTTTTTTTTGCGAACAACTTATCATGCTGTTTTTAATTCTTACAAGTGTCACAATTCTCTGCAGCTTTGCTACAGAATTGCTCGAGATGAAGTCTAAGGAGCCGTCCCTCCACGTGCTGCTTATTCCCGGAAATCCAGGTCTGTGATGCACTGAAGGTTCGCTGGAATTGTCATGTCGAAATGCTTATCAGTCGTCACTGTATCCAATTTCTGTTTGCAGGTATTGTTGCATTTTACAAGGACTTTGTCGAAGCTCTGTATGAAAACCTGGGTGGGCGAGCATCTATTACAGGTGAGCATGGTTCGTGCATTTTTTGCCCGTTGTATGAGATATTATCTTTGTAGCTGATGAACCTTTTCTATTGTCCAGCGATAGGGCATATTTCACATAGCCAGAAGGTAATATGCAGCTACAGCCTGACTCATGCTTTCCTATCTTCTTGCTTCAAGATTGTTCTTAGGTGAACGCAAAAATATTCCATATGGAAATATTGGATGATTGCAAAACAATTCGTTTTTCCTTTTTTGTACTTTTAAAAGGGCTCTTTTTACAGTACAAAGGTAAGCAACTTCCCTGTGTATTCGAGAAGAAAAAAGCTGTCATTTTCTTTTTTGTATCGATGGCCAGTTTCCATCTTACTCTTTTATAGTTTACATGAGCCAGTGAGTGTCAAGTTAGAACATGGCAGTGCATTTTAGGGACCCTTCAGTGTTAGATTCTGATTTGATTTTTACATTTCTTTGCCGGTGTGTTAATATTACAAATGGAGCTGACAACTGCACTAATTACAACAGGATGCTGAGCATGGACGGCTCTTTTCATTGCAAGAACAAATCAGCCATAAGGTGTGTTCTCCATGAGCAGTGAACCAAAGCATCTTCATAACTGTCTCTGCTTCAATAGCTTTTGATTATGATTTCTTGGACCAAAAATCAGCTTTTGAAGAAATATGGTATAGAGGAGCACCTCATCTTTATCTTACCCCCCCCCCCCCCCCCCCCACCCCCCCACACACACACACATTGGCCATTGCCTTCAAAAGTTGTTATTTCGTATATTTCTTTCATGTTCACTTGATTCTATCTGCAGCAGTTTTTAGTTATATATGTATTTCCATTGTCAATACTAAACTGTTTATCCATGCCTGCAGGTTGATTTCATTGAGGAAGAGCTTGAACATTCTGAACAACCGATAATTTTGGTATATACTCACCTTCATCACAAGAAGCTTTCATTCGAGTTTTCTTGTAGTACAAGTGTAAACTTCAATACTTTTCATTGACAAACCAGTATACAGACATCTGAAATTTTGAAGTGTACATATCAGGCTGTAATTAAACATTGCACTGCTTGCTTGACTATAGTAGCCCCAGCTTAATCAGCTTGAGCCTGATATCTTCATGAATAAAGATTTAGATGATGTCCACTTCACTTCTGTACTGTGAATCCACAGTATTAAGTAAATATTCATCACTGAACGTTGTTACGACTTAACAAGTTTGCTGTATTGATAACTCTGGATATCTGAATTTGTTCTTGCTAGAATATGAGTTTAATGGCATTCTTATTTTAACACTATGTGATTCACTTTCTGCTAGAAGGGGTGTTCAATTTGTTTGTTACTCTTAAAAGAAAATTCGTTTCTGTAGGACTAATATATCTGTTTTGAGTGAAGGTTGGACATTCGATTGGTGCTTATATAGGCCTGGAAATCTTCAAAAGACTTCAGACAAAGGTTTGAATTCTTGACCAAGTCTGGCTGTCCTGTCCTGCAGTTTATCCCTAGCGTTTACTAACTTCTGTTTTCATTTCTCCTGAGCAGATAAATTTTCTTGTGGGACTTTATCCATTTTTAACATTGAATAAGAATTCTGTAAAGCAATCGGCAATTGGGTTTGTAGCAAGGTACTCACATGTGCTATGGGATTCATCAATTTTTCTATTGTTTACTAAGGCATGTTGCTAACACTTCCAGAATCGTGAGAACCTAATAGATACAGCATGATTGCATCAACACTGAATGTAACTTGCCATCAATCACTATGATACTGCACTGATTGGTCATCTGTAGTCAAGTAGAGTAGGGCACAGTGCAGTCTAGATTGGTTTATCATTTTAACAAGCAATGCAACATGTATGGGATGCACTTCCCAGAAACATGCAACATGGGAGGCTGAATATAACATGTAGTTGATCACTATGATTTAGAAGTTAATTTATACATAAGTTTTGACTTAAACTTTGAATCTATTCCCATATTGACACATCATGACGTGGACTACCTGAACTTGGATCAGGTCATCACTCCTTAGTAAAGGTATTAGTTCATTTGTGTCTCTTATCGGGTCACTCCAAGCTTCAGTTAGAAGGGGCATTGTGAGAAGGTTGCTTGGACCTTCGTGGTCTGTAACAGCCGTTGATGCTGCATGCTACCATCTCTTAAGGGTGAGTTCTGAACTTAGTGGCCCCCTATGTGAGTTGTTTTTCTCCCCTGACTCGATACTGAGACATTTGCTCCTTCAACAAACTGTGCAGTACCATACAATGCGAAATGTTCTTTTCATGGCAATGACAGAGTTCGAAAAGGTAATTCACCTTGTCCAGTACTTGGCGTTGCTGTATACAGCCGCATGCTTCATATTGCATTATAGCAAGTAACAACAGCTCGTGTTACTATCTGTATACTGCGTATTTACTTGACACAGTAGCGGTTGATGACTATTTCCTTTTGCACTCCAGTTTACTGAAGAACCAGACTGGACTTTCATTAGAGCAAGACAGAACGACATTGCTCTATTGTTTGGTGTGGATGATCACTGGGGTCCACTATCTCACCTAGAAGAGGTGAACAGATCGTATATTATTCCAATAGCTCTCTATTATGGGGTTATGAAAGCTAACTATCTTCCTTAATGTGTTATTGGAGAGTTACAGGTATCAAAGCGTGCACCTAGGGTGGTGCTCACGGTTGAAACTGAAGGTCACACGCATGGCTACTGTTGCACAGAGAGCGGATCTTTTTGGGTTGCAGACTATGTCACTAATTTGATTAAAACTCAAATGCTAAGTAGAAACAACTGATGTCCATTTGGCACATGTATAATAGTTTTTTCTTGAAAGGGGTTCTGTAGCTGGAGTTAACGGATTTATCTGGGTTGTATAGCTCAAGGCTTCGATTCAGATAGTGCAGGACTGATTGTTTCTTTTTCTAGTGTTATGTTTCAGTGGTCCATCACCTCTGATTTTATGCTGATAACGGTTGTTGCTACATTTTCCCCCACAACATGATTTAGTATAATACAAGTTCCATATATCTCTGTATAAAAAAACACCATTATATGAGTTTGAGCAATTTAGAGCACTGAAGAGTACAAAAAACAAGAAAAAAGATTTTCTTGCTCCACCTCATATATACAGACACTTACTACCATCTAATATTCAGATGTAATACAACAATTTTTCTCGCTTCTTCCAGGACAAATCACTCGCACTCGTTTATGCTTTGATTTTCACAACAACTTTGTATGGCACCAGAACCTTCAAACAAATGCACAAAAGCTATAAAAAAGAATTACTATCCTTCATCTGTATCATGAATGTTAGGTACCGGATTTCTTTTGAATGTTAGCTCCATAGAGTTTCTTTTGTTCCAGGTGCTAACATTCATCATCAGAGGGAAACTCATCATCAGGCAACATTGCTGTCAACAATGAGTATCTTACTCGTAATGATATCTTACCCCTCTCAAGATTCAGCTTAGCACCTGAAACCACCCAATAACCTGGGGAATCCTGTGGTCCACGCACCATCTCGGTTGTATCAACGAATTTGAGCAGCTTTGGTGTCTGCACTGGAACAGGTGGTCCACCAGGGTATACTGCCGAGTTGATATTGACATCAGCAGGGCGTGGTGGGGGCTTTTGGGCTACTGTGGAAAAATGTGTGCTTATGAGTGTTGAGATAAGGCCTGATTTTTGAGCCAGATTTGGAGAATTCTCCCACTCAGGGTTCTTGACTAGAGCGGCATTGCAGACTTTGGAGAAATGCAGGCGAAGGAAAAGTACTTTCTTTAGGCCATGATTGACCACTTCTAATTGTGCCCCTGTCACAATAGATGAATCATCATATGACTCAACTGGAGCAGTGCAGACATGGGAGAAACGCTTCCATGGTCCAATTGGTTCATAGTATTTGCGGTCATGTGCTTCTGGAGTTTGTTGATTGTAAGGGTCATCTTGAAGCTGAATAATCTGGGGAAGAGAGCAAAGATGCTGGAGATGTATAGCTAATTTGTTGCTCTTTCTTCCTTCAAGAAACAGCCGGAGACCTGTAACTGGCCTTTTACCTACATCAACCTGCAGCATATTTGAGGTACTGTTCAAAAAGATGAAGGAGAAAAGGCATAAAAAAATTGAAGCCTCATCTTACATCTTAGTGAAAATGAACTTCTGAAGTGATTAGATTGCATTAAAAAGGTAAAACTAATGGAACAACCATCCATACCATGTTGGTACAAATATATAGCTTTGGGCCGATTAAATTTACTGGTAAGGATGCACTGCTTTGTCTTTTCCTCTGAGGTCCCAGAGGGAGGTCGCTGTAAACAGGTGCCCATTGCCTTGGAAGCTGAAACTCCAAGAACTGGTGTAATTCCTCAATTGGGGGTTTATCTACAACAAATTTGAAGATCACCTGGTTACAAATAATATATTGAAATTGGGTGACAGCTTAATGCTGCTTCTGCTAGATAGTGTGTTTCTTTTTCAATCAATACAGTAATTACTCTGTAATAATCAGGATTCGCTAATAATCACAACGTTGCCACAAAAAGTGTTGCGATATTTGCAGATCATCAGAGCAGGAGGGGCAGGGTTTTTCAACTGAAAGCGAATTGGCGATACAACAATAACAAAGCCTTTTAGTCCCAATCAAGTTGGGGTTGCCTAAATAGTGAATTGACAATGTATGTGGAAAACCTTGCATCGAAACTGAATTGAAAATTCTTTCTGCATGTTCAACACTACCCGAAGTAAGAAAGCGGTGGATAAGGCAATAACAATAAGCAATCTTAAAGCGTCAATAATGATCTTATTTTCTAGTGTATTGCGGTTGTGGGTAACTGGATATACAATTATATTTCTTCTAATGTGATTTATAACTACATATGCGGATTTTGGTGTCTACTCAGTAATAGGTAAAACACTCAAATATTGGTGTTGGTCAGATGCTGTTGCAGCCTGAAACAGGGAGAATTGACACTTACGTCGAAGGTATAGATTGATTGCATGGTTCAAAAACCCACTTCCAGGAACTCCATTCAACAGTGAAGTGATTGGTATAAAGGACATTGAGATAACATCAGGTTGAGCTTGAACAGTACTAAGCCACTCGCCATGGGACATATAATCTTTATCCCTTCCACCTCTTCGCTTAGGCATCATAACCAGATCCTGGCATGGGGCGAACAAAAATGTGTGTTTCATGTGAAGACATGACATTCTTCATCTGAATAACGATAAACACCAAAAGTCCACAGCTATGTACCTCATTTGACGAGTAAGAATTTAATGGACTGGACTGTACAAATCTCAAGTGCTGCTCTCTTGTGTCACTCTGCACAGCGTGCAACAATGTAAATTGTTTAGAAAGGTAAGAAAATCTTATGCCCAACAAGAACCATTGGTACCCAAAAATAGAGAACATATGCTACACAAACTGTACAATCCAATGTTTAAATTCGAAATGAACCTAGGTACATGAAGATAGATCTGGTCAACACAAAATCGTGAATAAATATTACCATGCTACACGCTAAAATAAAACACTCCTATGAATCTCCGTATTTATTTGCCATCAAAGTTTTTTTTCAATTGAAAGGCAATCAGGCACAATGAACACAACCTGAAGCTAGGGGCACATGAACAGACAAGTGGTCTCAACTTAACAAGATTCCATGTAACAAAATTGAAGGTAAACTATCTCCTTAAATTTTTGTTGGCCTACTAATCAGCATGATAACGTAAATTACATAAGTCATTATTCTAAACTTCTAAAATCTCTTAGGAATTATGCACATGTACTAAATAAGATTTGCTAAATGTCAGAGTATGGTAAACCTTCAATGAAGAGGTACCAGTTAACACTGATCAATGGTGTGGAATGGAGGATATGCAGTGTAAATAAATTCAGTGGATAGGAGAAAACATGAAAATAAATGGCGAAACCAATTCAGAGGGTAGGAGAAAACCTTATTCTTCCCATATGTGTCCATGAAACTCATGTCTGATTGTCCGCTTGCATCCAGAAATCTCCTGTCTGACATGTCCTTCAATCGTTTTTGAACATCAGCTGCTTGCAAGCTTGACGAATGTTGTTGTTTCAAATAAATTACATCTTTTCCACCCATTTTAACACCAACAATTATATGAGTCCCAAACTTTTTAATGAACCTGGATGATAACAATAAAACTTGAAATCCTACTGGTAATTATATCTATTTTACGGATTGTGCGTAAATAAAAAATCAGAATTTAACCTTGCCAAAGCAGCAGGCTCCCAGGTTGACGGAACAGCCTGCTTAACATGATCCCGGAGTACAATATGTGCTTTTGAGAGTGCTACAGTGTATAGTGTAATATACCAACCATCAAAAGCAAGTGACTTGGTACTCGCAGCATCTTTCTGCCAGCTGCCAGTGAATTCGTACATGGTATTGAACAAGCCAGATGGAATTTTCCCAGACAAAGATAGCTCCTGGTTGAATTGCTCTGACATCTACAAAATGCTTTAGAAATTGAGGAAAGTGCCCAACTGGCTTTGTCTCTCTCTTGAACATTGCAAACACAACATAAACATTGATACTTTTTGTTTTTTTTATATATATAATAGAACGTAGTTTTATGGAATTCTGACAATATTAGTATCATTGCAGTAGAAGAATGCACCTAACTTCAAATGTTGAAGTCATCTAGTTAATACTACTTTGTATGAAATTATAGAACTTCAGATAACTGCAACAGTTTTTTCTTTCCTTATTAATTCACTGTGTTTTATAAGTACATTATGAACACAGCAAACAACATGGAATGTATCAGTTGATATGCTTTTTCATGTCAAGCTACAAACAGAAAAAAAATACCTGCTGGAATGACAGGACATCGGACCGGAACCTCGTTCGTTCCCCTTTGTCGCACTTGATTGATTTGGGCACACTAGGAACAGTGAGGCCACCGGGAAGCACAATATCTTGAACCGGACCATGGTCGAGGTCGATCAGCAGCGGGTCGGACGAATTGCGCTGCTTGCAGTACTTGAGACGGATATCATTGGCGACATCAAAGCCAAGACCAATGGACCGTATTGCCGATTCTGCGGTGGTCTGCAGCGTAGCTTTATGGGCCATTCCCAGCCGATGCTGGATGATGAATCCTACCCCTCACCAATATGTCTAGTTGAAACAGCAGGTGGGGCTTAGCAGATAGCAGAACCAGAGGCGCTGTTGGAATGGAACACTGGGCGGGGGATCAGTTGAACTTGAACCCCAGGAACTTTTGGGAAATACACATCGATTAGGTGCCAAGGAGTTTGTACGGCTGACAATCCGTATCGATCTTGGCTTGTTATAGGAACGGTGAGGAAGAATCTCTCCTCGCCGGGGAAGGAAAGATACAGAGAGGAATCTACAGATGGATGGATTTTGATTAGCAGGGCACAAATATCTGCAACAAACTGGACGGATTGGGAATAAACTAACTCGGTAATCATCCAAGCAAGCCAGAATGCTATGCTTACCAGCAGAGAGAAGAAAACCAGCCGGCAATGGATCTCAAATCCAATAGATAGACCTGTAGAGAAACGGAGGTCTGGTGGCGGCGGCGCGAGATTCCGGTGCGGTGGCGGGAACAGCAATTCAGGGAGAAGCGTGGCGAGCGGAAGAAGAGGGCTAGTGGCACAAGAGGTAAATTTGACTGCCGTCTCTTGTGTTTTTTTTTCTTCAGTTACTTTTTGTGGGACCATTTAATAAGTTTGGTCAAATATGAGGAGGTTGTTGGCAAGCAAGACCCACATTCCAGATTTCTTTTCTTTAATTGATGATCAATGTATGCCTGTTGGATATGCATATGCTGGGATTGGATGTGAAAATTGATATGGGATTAAGGAATGTATGCCTGTTGGATACGCATATGCTCAAATAGGATGTGAAAATTAGTGGTTCGCAATAACAGTTGAAAATCGACAAAAATACTTTTCCCGCCACGTTTTAACTTGAGTTAAAAAGCTATCCGCTGCATGCATGCTGTGGGCGTCCTAATCATGTTTCAGCGGAACCATTTCTGGTTGCTTTTGAACACGCCGATTTTCTTCGTCTAGATTGGTAGATTTCGACTGGGAAACGACATTGAAAAGTTCATTGAGGACAAGTAGTAGAAAGGAATGGCTCGGAGTTGGAGGGCCGGTGGACCCGGCCGTCAACAACGACCTCGTGATTAGGCCAGCAGGCCAAGCCAGCCTGAAAGAGGAACTTTCTGGGACACATCACGATCAGGTAGTTAATTTATTTTTTGAAATATTTTACAGGAATATATGCCGTGACCCGTCAACACAACACGATGCAGCAGGATTATAGTAGTACCAGTATATATGTGTGCTGTACCTGGTGGTGGACCAGGCCAATGACCCAAAAGTCAAGCAGCTTCTTTTATTTTTTTGCCCTACCCAAACCTTTTTTAAAAAAAAAAACAAATACATGGTTTTGAGTCACGTTGATGATCCATCCTGGAAAGAAGCATCCATGATGAAAAGAAAAAAGAAACGTTTGGTCGGCTGGTGGATGAAACTGATGATGCTTTCGTCAGACGCACAAGTCATGGCAGAATTCAGGCTGCGATGCGAGACGGGCCGGCGAGATGCCGCTCCGGATCAGGAAACGGCCGCCGGAAACGAGGCTGGAATTCTCTCTCTATGCACAGCAGAGTCTGAGGCAACCTGCATATTATGAGACCAGTTGTTGAGCTGCCTGGATGGACTCTCGAGAGGAAAAACGTTCAGACTGTGTAGAACACATAATGGGCAGTGACAACGATGTCGTGGTTGTCTGGTGCACGCTGCTGCTGGTCGCGTCGCTGGGCGCATCATCATCATCAGCAGCAGCAACGGTGCCTGCGCTGTTCGTGTTGGGCGACTCGCTGGTGGACGACGGCAACAACAACGCGCTGGCCTGCAGCCCCTCGCCAAGGCCAACTATTTCCCCTACGGCCTCGACTTCCCCGGCGGCGACCCCACCGGCAGGTTCTGCAACGGCAAGACCGTCGTCGACGCATTCTGTAAGTTGCTTGCTCGCTCGATCTTTCAATTCTCTGATGATTTAATTTCTCTGATGAAGAAATCAAATCTTGTTCTCCCCTGACGACCCTGATGATGATATATATAGGTGATCTTCTGGGGCTGGAGTATCTGCCACCGTTCACGAGCACCACCACCGGCCAGCTGCAGGACGGAACGACGTTGCTAGGTGGCGTCAACTACGGCTCGGCAGGTGCAGGCATCCTCGACGAGACAGGCCAGCACCTGGTACGTACTACTACTTGATTTCCAGCCGTACTGTGTACTGACGCTACTAGCTGAAACTTAATTAATTATCATCGACAACAACGAGATTAGGGCGAGAGGTTCAGCTTGAGCCAACAGGTGGTGAACTTGGAGACGAACCTGGACACCATCAGATCGTCGCTGCAGCAGAACTACTACGAGGTGTTCCTGGCGAGGTCCATCGCCGTCATGGTGGTGGGCAGCAACGACTACATCAACAACTACCTTCTCACCTCGCTCTACGACTCCGCCCAAAAGTACACCCCCGAGGATTTCGCAACGCTCCTCGTCAACCACTACACCAGGCAGATACTGGTTTGTACGGCTGCCTCATTCTGATGAATTTCTGATTGACAATGCCCTCAAAAAAAAGATTCTGATTCAACTTTCCCTCTCAGGCTCTGTACAGCCTTGGGCTGAGGAAGTTTCTCCTGGCCGGCGTGGGCCCGCTCGGCTGCATCCCCTGCGTGAGGGCCTTCAACCAGGGGCAGTGCCTTGACCAGGTCAACCACATGGTGGGGTTCTTCAACCAGGGGCTGAGATCGCTCGTGGACCAGCTCAACGCCGACCACCCGGACGCCGCCTTCACAGTCGCCAACACCTACGGCGCCACCCAAGACATGATCGCCAATTTCAACAGCTACGGCTTTACCGTGGTGGACAGTGGCTGCTGCGGCCTTGGGGACCACATCACCTGCCTCCCGTTGCTCCAGCCCTGCGACAACCGCGACCAGTACCTCTTCTGGGACGCTTACCATCCCACGCAGGCTGCCAACCTCCTGCTCGCCCAGATAGCCTTCAACGCCACGCAAGATTATGTCTACCCTCTCAATCTACAACAACTCGCCGCACGATATATAAGCTCATCATCTAGTAGATTAAACCTGAATGATATACTAGCTACTTAAGTCAGCATGCCAACTTATATATGACACACTGTACCTAACGTGCTCAAGAATACTGCTGTCCTCCCTTGCTCACTATATATCTTCCTCTCTACAAACTCTCTATATATACACACTATATATAAATCTTGTATACTAAAAACACAACAAAGACATACTCATCCGCTCCAAAGAAATGTTGACGTCCCGACAGAAAAATTGAACCGAGAAAGAACTGAAGTGTGCTATCCGAACGTCATCAAAACAAAATTAACGGAAGAGGGAGTACCACAAAATTAACAATAGATACACAATCATGGAAAATTGCTACATATATAAAGGCTTCATGTGTTGTTACATTTAGCTCAGTTCATGGAAATGTGTTGAAGAGATAAGATACACGCACGGTACCGGTACATTAGCTTCTCAAACAGAAGCAGAATAAATTTCATACAAGTTATTATTACATATATCGTCCGTGAACAATAAGGATACAAATACAACTGATCATCGATATGGGCCTAGCCATGCCCGGTTTACTTGGTGAAAAAGGATCAGTGTGATAATCGATGCATGCCATGCGAGGTAGGAGGAAGGGAACAAAAACTAATGGACCAAAGTTTAAAGAAAGAATATGCACTAGTACTTGGTTAGTTGGCTCATGATGAAGATGTATATATGGCTAACACAATCTGCTTGACGTATATCTCCACAAACTTTTGTGTGGAGCTACAACTCATGAAAAATATATGCCATCTTGTTGAGAATGGCATGCAGACGCTGCACATGAAAAACCAGCAGCGATGACTTAATTACTTGTCCTTGCACTCTTCCATAAGAATCCAAGGAACAACTATATATCCTACCAGAGAGTAATTTTTGTGAACTACCAAAAGAGATGCTAGCTAATTTAATTGGTGATCTAAATTATATGCATATGAAGGACCTACTATCATTTCTACTTGACTGATGAGAGGGATATATCATCGATGCTTTTGGGAAGAAGGCGAGGTGCAAAAGAGAGGAGGAAGATGTATGGCGGAGTAGCCGATCACATGATGCAAAATTGGACCAGCCATGGTCCTTGTTGGTTAGTATGCCAAATGCACCACTCATCAACTCAGAGTGAGCCTTGGTGGCGTCAAGTTAGACAAGTCGATCTCAGCTGCTGCAAGATAGATATGCATTTAATTTGAAGCCGAGACTTGTTAAGAGAACAGATGCATGGTATGCATTGACAGAGAGGTTGACTATGGAGTCCATGCATGGTTATATCGAAGAAGGAAAAAGAGATAGGTGCACTCATGGGACAGCCATATGGTTGTACGTCTAGGCCAAGCTGGGCTTCTGATCCGTCGCTGCGGCGAGGTGCGAAGGAATGAGCCTGCTGTACGGGTACTGCACTGTGGAAGCCGATAGAGTTGGAGCTGTCAGAGACATTGTCACGCCTGAAAAATCGTTAAAGAAATTGTCATGCCGGTAGAATGTAGTGTCACTGCAATCAAGCATTGTTGTCTGATGATAAGCCAACACAAAGCTGTAATGAATGTTACAGGCAAAAACCAAGGAGGAAATAAATTGGTAAGAGAGAAGGACCTGCTTGGCCCACGGAAGTAGGAGAAAGCGCCACCGCGCCACCGTACTGCTGGAGGCCGCCGGCAACCCCCGCCGCCGCAGCAGCGTACTGGTAAAACTGATGAGGGTATTGCGCCATGCCGTAGCCGGCGGCGGCGGTGGCGTTGGGTGGGGCGTACTGGAAGTAGGGGTATAAACTGGTGGGGTTATTCGGCGCCATTGTTAACCCTGCCCCTGCGCCTCCGACGGCATACTGTTGGGCTCCTTGCAGCCCGCCGTACGCTGCTGCTTGATAGTAGCTCTGCATTTTTTTTGCCACATGCGCATACTATATGATCAGTTTTTTTTTTTTTTTTGCGAAGGATATATTATATGATCAGCACAACAGCAATGTAAGTAAAGATTTTTTACATCATAAAAAACAAGAAGACAGGCTGCATATATATACGTACCAGTGGATAGCCGTAATCAGAGAAATACGGAGGGTACCTGAAATTAATTTTGCAAGGAAGGCTAAGATCAGCAATCAAATTTACGGTGCAATTTCCTGATCTGCATGCATGCATGAAAAGCAAATGCATGCAGAGGATGTTTCGCCCTTGACCGGACACGCAGATCAATGCAGGAGCGTGCGTGCATGCCAGAGCCGCATGCAAGAACAAAGCAACCGACTTTTCCCAAAGCGATTTGCCCCACATGCCAGTTGCTGTATCCGAGGTATATACGAGTCCTGTACTTTGCCACTCCATATCCGTATCAAGTGGTGGTGTCCAACAAGCACATGCATGCTCACATGATGAGGTGCTCATCACGCTTAAGCTCTTTTACTAGTAGTAGTTTTGCCACATATATATACTAGTAATATACCAAATGCTAGTTGCATAAGTATTACATCTACAAAGAGTTGGAGTGGCATATATGCTGGAGCCGGTAGCTAAGCTGTTTTGCACATGCAGGGAGACGAGATGCACATGGAAGGATGATGGACGGTGCAGTTGCTGGCCCCTCCCACCATTAACGAGCAGGCATGCCAAGAACAGCAACGCCTGGCTTTAACCGAAACCCATGTCTTTACAGCTAGCCATAGGCCACTACTAGTGCAGATCGGGAGGGGGAGACACACAGAGCTGGCCTGCCGGTCGGTGCATTGTTGGCGGTCAATAAGTACTCTACTCAGTTACTCACCCGGCATAAACATTGTAAGTAGGAATCCCTTGCTGGATGCCATGATCAGCCGGGACAAAGCTCAAGCTGGCGCCACCGCTTCCACCATTAGCCGTCTGAATGGACTTCATATTGCCTCCCCCAGCATGGAAATGACCTGCTTCATCCATGCATCAAACACACCAAATGAGTTGTTGAGCTTTACTACATTGCACTAATTAATTAGTATGATTTTATGCACCGTACGGGTGATCATCAAAGCCTCAACTACAATGATGAACTGGTGCTGTATCTCTGCTGCTATTCAGTTTACAAGCTAATTAACAGCCGCACGCGTTATTGAATCTGAGCACGTACAACAACTTTACTAGGTCGACATTTAAGGCATAGGACAACTGCTAGAAAACTACTAAAATATGATGAGTGCAAAATGTTCCATAAGTAACAGAAGAGTTAGTTAGTTAGTTACAGTTAGAAGGGTACGACAGGCGGAACAGGCCAGAGATAATTTTGTAGAGGACAAGGACAGCAAAGCGCACTGAACTTGTACTGCAGCTGCAGGATTGGAAGAAGCAAGGCAAGCCTGGACTGGAAGGAACAAGCCCCAAGAATAACTAACCACTCATGCTTTCAGAGCTTTTGCAGAAAGCTGGAGGGTGCAACTTTTTTTTCATCTTGGGTGAAATACTGTCGGATAGCCGGATACTATGTTCTTTAGTTTGAACCTTTTCTCATGATATACAACATCATTTGCCTAGAAGGGTATGTACAATAAGCAGTTAATTAAAGTTCTTCCAGTCCAGGTAGTAATTAATTTAAAACAGAACTAACACACCAATTTTTTTTATAAAAAAACTTACTAGCTAGTAAGGCAAATGCCTAATTTTGAAAATTTTAACTTAAAACTATCCAGCCGCTCCATTTTTCATCTTGATTACAAATACTGATTTGGTTTCTAATAGTAATGCAGCGCCTGAAAGCAATATCTTGTTTAGTTCAAGGGGAGCACCAAGAAGATAGTAGGAAACAAGTTTTATTAGTAGCAGAGAGTAGCTTATTTGCAAGGCATGCATTAGCATAAAATGATGTAAAGATATGCAAAAAGGCAAAATAATCTACATGATTTAGCACTTATATAGTCTGTAAGTAGCAAGTCAACAGTAGATACATTAATTTAGCAGCGTCTTATACTTATTATGTGATTCAAAATTAATAAAAAGGAAAAAATTAATTAACGTGAAGAAATAATAATCTACACATGCATGAAACAATTTCGAAAGTGGCTTTAATTTGTAGAAGACCCAATGAAGTACCATATGGTTGCAGATACAGCGGCACTGGTGCTGTCTTGGACTTGTTGACCCCCAGATAGGCAAGATTGCAGTTTGCCCTCCTCCCATCGATCACTGGGTATGGATCGATGCAGGCTCTCAACGCAGCCTCTGGCTCACGGAACGTAACCTATATATATGAAATGCATACACATTAAACTTGTAATCGAGCATAGGCTTGATCAATTGGCCCGCTATAGCTAGCCTTCTTCACTGGTTACACATCACCCGCCGTATTAGCGTTCTGGATATAAATATACCAACTTGATTGAGTGTAAATTTACTAGGAAAAAATAAAACAATTATTATATGAGAGGGGAAGAAGGATAGATATGGATAGCAGCAAACCCAAAATTCCCTATGAAAAGGAAAATATTGCTAGCAATAGCAACAAGGTTGAGAACTCACAAAGCCGTATCCCTTGGATCTGCCGGTGTTCTTGTCCGTGATGACGACGGCCTCAAGAATATCGCCGAACTGCTCAAAGTAGGCTCGCATGCCCTCCTTGTGCGTCTCCCACGCAAGGCCCCCTACGAACACCTTCGTGAACGTCGTATCGCCGAACTGCCCGCCGGCGGCACCACCGCCGGAGGAGGCGGTCGTCGACATCTCCCTTATTAGCTTCTTCCTCCTCTGGTTAGATCACACCTCTTTCTTTCTCTCTCCCCCTTTGATCTGTCTGTCTAGTATCCACCAACCAAGGACGAGCTTTGTGTCGAAAAAAGTGAGATGTGATCAAGGCTTGATATGCAAGGGAGGAAAGGCTCTAAACACCAACCCTAACTATAGCCTGGCTGGACGCCTGACCTCTATCCAACTAAAGAGAGAGGTCTGAAGGAGAGAGAGAGAAAAGAGAGGGGAGAGAAAAGCGAAAGTTAGCTGCAGACGGAGGGAGAAACCAGAGGAGAGAAGGTAGGACCTGCTGGCACGTTATATAATACCAGTAGCTCTCTTGAGAATAATATCTAAGCATATGCACCGCCTTTGCTGCTTTCACTTGTCATCAGTTTCGCTTGAAAATTTTGGGTCCACCGTACCCATGCATTTTGTGTCTTCCTTGCTGCGCCGCACGGCTGATTGCTAAGCTACTTTAATTACGTGATCAATACTCCACTCATTCTCAAAATGATGCCATTAGGATAACAAAGTCGAACTAAAACTGCTATCCTATAACGAGAACAGTTTTAGAATGCAGAGTACTTAATTTATTACCAGCTGATTTCTGTGTCCAAAAAGGAATCAACACTGACATCACCATTTATATATAGCAAGCTAAAGGAAGGTTTATGCATAACTTAGCAAATGATAATAAATTTTAGGATGAAATATTGTTTTGGTGTAGTGAGAACACGGAGTGACCATATCCAGCTATGAAAAGGACACAAGGAAAAGTAGCGCAACCGACAGAGAATTCTGCAACAAAAAATCCCACGAGAGAAAAGAGGAATATGTGAATCTTGTCACAGAAAGGTCGCCATGGTGTTGCTGATGAGTGGGAGACCAATACTTGAATCTTCTCTGAGATGACAGCCACGCACATTTTTAACAACAGCTTAGCTATATACTGATTACCATGATGATAGGTTTAAGTATTGCTCTACTCTGCTACATCATGGTACTATGTGTTTTTTTTCTCGTGCTATTGCAGTTGACCTACCTCGTGAAGTAGTGGAAGAACACATTCTAACTAGCTAGCTAGCTAGGTGCTGGATAGCTTCTTTGTTTTTTCGACAGGTGCTGGATATTAGCTATGCACAGATCTGGTCGCCACCACACACACACGTCATACAGCAAAAAACGTTAGATAGGATTTTTATCTTAATTTGGTTACAATGGAATTTGGAAGGCACTGCAACTGAAAGTATTCTGCTTTTAGTAGCATCTTGCCTGTATAAAAGTGATTCCTATGCTCCGAATGAAAAATAATTTTTTTACCAACCTTTAATTCTGTGAAGGATATGCATAAGACGAGGTAAACACGGTAGCTACATATTATATACATGCAGTTGTGGCTTGTGTTTTGTAACTCGTACCAGGAATGGTTCATACGGCATGGATGGTCAATAGGAACAGAATAGAATTGCAGGCTTCATCTTTGATATCGCCGACCCAACCCGCTCTTCTGGTGGAATAGTTAAGGTTCCCCAATTGCATTAGTTTTCAGTCAAGACTTGCGTCACAAGGGAGAACCGACGCAAATAATCGTCTCCCGAAAGTCAATGGATTCACATGCTTTTCTCTTGGTCTCTATGAAAATCCCTTCCCAGAAGATAAAGCCCACCAACGATAGTGATGGAAATGGAATTATGCAGAGTTCAGCGACAAGACAATGCAAGGAATAAGTGAAATTTCTAATGATACAATGACAGTTTGCAGGTATTATAAGAACTTTCTTTTCTGTTCTGCTATAATACCATTCATCTATTTTTACAGAATTCTTCAGTAATAGATTCCACCCACAAAGCCTTATTCCTTGTAGATGAAATGAGAGGAGAAACACACCACCAAGGTGCTGCACGGGCGGTCAAGCTCCACATCATGATATGATAACAGAGTGGCGTGTGTCGTGTGAGTTACTCCCTATGATCACATCCAGACTTGCATGACTGGCATTGCTATCTTTTTATTCATAAAAAAAATATCGCACTTGGTCAGATGTCGATTTCTTTGTAGTGAGGCCAACTTAGGGGCTACATTCTTTTGAGCAGTAGAATATCGCATCTCTGATGAGTGGTGAGTACCTGATAGTGTACACTTTTTCACAGCTGTCTTCTGGTTCTGGGGCCACAACACACAAATTATCTCTTGACAACGAAGATATAACACTTTAGAAGGATGTACAAGGCTACATAACACTGCATTTGGTGGCTGACAACAGATTAAGGATGAAGTTGTTGTACTACTACATACATCAAGCCTTTTCAACCGAATACCGACCATGAAAGCTTTAGTTTAGCTCACAACAGAAGAGCGGAAAGCTATAGCTAATGATCAAATAATAGTTCAGTACAAAGTCCAACAGTGACATCATCATTCAATCCGGAAATGATGAGAAACATCCATGTTATGTCTCAAATGTAAGGCACATCAAGGTTCAGAAGAAATGTAAGTATCTAGTTTGGCATTGGAAATGACACCCTCTCTGATGATATGAAATGCACAGTTTTAGTTAGCACAACAAATGCTGCAATTTGGCCTTGTGGGGTAATATTATTCTTGCTAACATCGGTTTCTATATAACTGACACTACTGCTTTTCCGCAACAAATATTTTCAGAGTTTCGCCAGCAAGCCATTAGCAATAATAAGCGAAAAGGCTCAAGTTGTTGAATCATTTTATATTTTTCAAGCCAACAATGTGTTAGGTCAGACAAGGTGTTCACAAATCACTCACTATTGGCTCAAACCCCATCATTACCAGGAACAACAGTTTCTTCATCAATGCTGATTCCATCTTTCGTCATTAGGATCATATTTCCTAACTTTCAACAAAGAATCTTTTCCATCATGACCATAATTCGGATCAGATTGCAGGAACCTTGTTTCATTATCTAAAAAATAATTCAGATCAGACTGAGGAATTCCGTAAAGTGCAACATGCCGATAATAAAGTTCTAGATCCTTTCCTCATAGTGCAATGAAACACCGAACTATCTCCAGTGACTGCTGATATTTTGATTTTCAAGTACCTGATGATTAAAAAAAAGATGCAAAGGGTATTTAATAGCTGTACACAGATATAGAATCTGCCAGATGGCTAATTATCATGAGCAAAGCTATGTGTTGGGTTATATGATCTTATAACAGAGGTGGCACGATGCTGATATGAATTTGATTTTCTTTTTTGCAAGGGGGAATTCAACAAGGTTATCAAGCACTAACTAATTATAATGGACATATTGAAAAAGTCATTAAACAAGGAAACAAAGACGCTGCCAGTTGATACATCCATGAGAAAGGATCAACATATCCCTGTCGACACAAACATATAAAGTAAAAATTCTTATAATCCAACAAATCTGTAGAAACAAAATAAATGAAAGATATATGCCAGTTACCTTTTTCTCTGTCAGTCTATCGATAGGTGACATGATATTGGTTGAACATAGTTCCTCTGTAGAAGAATATGGTTTAGCCATACGGCCTTGATCTTTGTCTTGAGCTTTGGCAACGTTATTCTTGTTCAATCGCTGCATCATCGGACCCCATTATGTATACCCTACAGTGCATGTATGTGGGCCGCACCTCTGCAATTTCAGAGGTACAGGACATAAATTCTGAAATAGATTAGACTAATTAACAAGCAAATGAAACAAGTTCCATGGTAATTTCAGCAACATAAAAATTGCTATACGCCTCTGAAGCTCCAAAGTTTGATATTCAGGTGGTCACTGTTTGCTCCCTACCAAAATTCCATGCCTCCTCTGGATCTCTGAACCTCATGCCAACCTGTGGCATAAAACTGTGTATCACTTTCTTCCTAAAAAAAACACACCAGTGCAAGATAAATGTGAACGCAGAGAAGAACCAACAGTAATTATTGCAAATCTTGCGTACCACTACATAAACTTTAAGTAATAAAACTGTTGCAGATAATATGCACAATCTTTTCTCCCACGACCAGAGGAGGCAACGCCTTGCCTCAAAAAAAAAAAAAACGGAGGAAAATAGTAAAGCATACATTCCTTTTTGGTTGCTGGGCAGGAAAAGGGTAAGAGATGTAAAGGCGAAGTGGGGGATACTTTAAACAAATGCATATACATAGTTTTTTAGCAATAAATGCATACATAGTTAACGAGGAGCAGACAAAAAAAAAACGAAATAAGATGTCAAAAGTTCTACACGGACTTGGAAAGTACATTTTTCTCCAGGTACGCCGCTGCTGGGCTGGGTTGGGCCGCGCTTGCCCACAAAAGCACCGGCAAGTGTAAGGAGCGAGCGGGCGACGGTTGCTGGGCTTTGGATTCACTTGAACGGCTCAGGTATGGCCGACTTCGATCTGACGTCGTGTCGTTCGAAGTCAGGCGATCTCGGTCCGTTACACCTCCTACTCCTAGGGATCATGGGTGGCGGCGACGCGAGCCGGCGAGCAGAGTCTGGTGGGCACGGGGCAAGGTTCAGGTCCGGGCCACGCGAGCCGGCGCACGAGACGGGTTCTTGAGGCCACCGGTCCGCAGGAGGAGCTCGGACCAGCACTTTTCAGAATTTCTGCAGGTAATTTCGGCTCTGCATGCCCATATACAAGTAAAACAAGGGTTAAGTGGTAGATCCATTCTTGTCTGTCATGCACTTTAATAGAGAAATATGCTGTGATAAGTATCAATTAAAACAAGGTGCGAATGGTAATCTCAGACCTATGGACAAAGTTGGCTCCACTGCCCAAAATAATTCAACACTCATGCGATCCGTTCCTGTTTGTTCATTTCATTCTAGAACGGCATGCTTTGATTCCGTAATTCAAGTTCCTCCGTTTCTCTCTCTCTCTCTCTCTCTCTCTCTCTCTCTCTCAGAAAATGGATGTGCACTCCGCTAAAAACATTTGTGCTCATTTATATGCAAATTATGTCCATGCTTTACTCTGCGGCATAATGCAGCTGCAGCAAATTGGCTGCACTGGCCGTGTTGCTGGTTAGTACATGAGCTGTCCAATATCCTAACCAGCAACCGTGTTGCTGAGGGTGATCATATATGTTGCATTTTTCATTGTTTTCTATATATTTTTTATGCCACTTGTTTTTTTACATTATGGTATTGTGCAGGAAAATACTGTGATATATGCATGCTCGGGCATAGCTGTAGAGTATCAGGAAATACCGGAGATGCCTGAGCCTGACAAGGAGGAAGACCACCTAGAAATGCATGTGCCTGAGGACGAGGAGCAGCAAAGGGAAATACCTGTGCCTGAGGACAAGGAGAAGGAGGTGGAGGTGCCTGAGGAGGAGGAAGATCACCCAGAAATGCTTGTGCCCGAAGATAAAGAGAAGGAGACGGAGATAGGAGGAGGAAGATCACCCGAAAATGTCTGTACCTAAGGACAAGGAGATGAAGATGTCTGAGGAGGAAGATCACCCGCAAATGCCTGAGGAGACGGAGATGTTTGAGGAAGATCAAGACCACCCCGAGATGCCTTTGGAAGTGGAGACCGACGGCGGCGACGGCAGTTGTTCCCTGTTCTCCTGCAATGACCGGAGCCAGGAAGAGGTCGCGGAAGCTGCTGATGGCACTGCCAAGAATCACCATCGCAGGATGAGCTTCTGCTGCGGTGCTACCTCGATCGTCATCGGGACCCTGCTGCAGTTTATGTCGTTCCCACTTAGGTCGTCAATCAATCCGCTTAATGATGATTATCGTTCCCACTTGATTAGGTTATTTCAACTTTATTGTTTTGGGTGCGTTTGGCATTGCTACTTATTGTGCCTATTCTATCAAAACTTTTTATAGTGTAGCGCATAAGTTGCCAACCATGTATCAAAACCATAAGCACTGCGTTTTAAACTTCTTTTCCATAATTCATACCGTATTTAATTTAATCAGTAGGAAAGACAAATGATTATGATGTGAATCTTCATACACAGTTTTCGTCTTCCCATGTTGTGTGCATATTCTAGAGAAAAATATCCTTCCTAAGCATGCTTTCGATGATCGCACAACATTTTTTCCTTTATGACAATCTAAACAAAGGAGGATGAACCAACAAATGGTATCAAAGCTCTAGGGTAGCATACAGAAAGGTTGCTCACCTAGCACTTGTATATTCTGTATCCAATTGCTTGCTTGAATAACTTCAAATGTTGACAAATCGCTAAAACAGCCCATATTCTTCTTACATGATTAAACTGCTTATTAAAACTTAAAAACATTTGTATGTCTAGTGCATATCACAGCTATTAGGCTTGGAAATAGCAGCATGGATTGAATCAAGTGAGATACCAAACTCAAAATGATTATAGACACATAAATATAAAGGGTTACTTCAGAAAACCATATTTTCCTTTGAGCAGCATTCTTTACAGACAGATAAACTGCTATGTATTTTGATTTTTGTAAATAAGACAATTGAAAGGCACTGAAATGCTTTCGATGAACACCACGAGTGCCTACATTAATTATGCTATAGAATTGCTGTGACAAAATGCTTTCGATGAACACACATGTCTAATGCATAAAAATTTTGTGACTCTTCATACACTGACTTTTGGTAGCTGTTTCTTCTGTAACCCGAGGAACTAACAACTGTCTTACTCTTAAACAGATCACCAGGTTCACATCCGACCTCGAAGCCATGCATCGTGTACGCCGCCGCCCCCTTGTGTACGCACCGTTGGAAGGGAACGACATTGATTTTGATGAAGAAGCCTCTGTTGGACTGCACCTGTTTGAATGGTTACTTATTTATTGGCGTTTGATAACCCGTAGTTTCATGTTGGTGCGCAGGCGAAACTAATCTTGAGCCGTTTAAGGTTTGACGTGGGTGCTACATGTTGCAGACAGGATAGGAGGGAGCCACGAGCAGGCGCAACTCTTGGTGTGGGACTCCGAAATCCCGATCACCTCGGAGATTTCACAGTTTGACATGCGTCTCCAGTGCACAGGATGGAGGAAGTGGACCGAGAGTGATCGGAGCAGAATATGATATTTTAAGTGAGGCCACCGAGAAGAGCTAAACGTTGAGCAATTTTTGATAATCTGCACCTGATACTTACACGTGAGACCCATTGAAAGGGAATTTTTTAGAAGTTGTAAAGAGAAAGTTGGAATAAAATAGGCAGTGCTGGATGTCAGGACCAGCGATTTGAAATGTAATAATGAATGATGGTGTCACATTCTGGAGGATATGATTTTGAAGTGTGCGCGAGAGCACTTATTAACTGGATGGATAAAATTAGGCAGTAGCTAGCTAGAGTGGTCGTGATTTGACGTGCACTTTGAGATGCACGGTGGAGTTGTAGTGCCTGATCTGTGGCTGGGAGGTCTGGAGCGAGAAGACCTCCGACTGCAGGGAGCATGAGCCGTCGCGGGGATCGGCGCCGTAGATGAAGTGCGCGGCCAAGCAGGCGCAGTCGGCCAAGCACGCCTTCTTGCAGGCGTCCTCGGACACCCGGTCGATAGCCCTCAAGCTGGTGGCCGCCTCGTTGAAATAGGTCATGTCCCGCAGCGACACCAGCCGGGACTTGTTGCAATCGTCGGCAGCAACGAGAGGGACGCATCCGCGGTTGGGCCTCCTGAAGTCGACGGGGCGGAAGTTGGTGGCGTCGGGGCAGCTGCACTGCATCTCCGTGCACACGCCGTAGCTGCCGCACACCGTCGGGAACGCGCAGTCGTCGGGGAAGATGCGCAGGACGTCGAAGAGCGGGGCCCACCCCGCCGGGTTCCACTCGTACAGGCGCAGGTGGCCGTCGTGCTCGAGGCGCATGTACTGCACCGTGCCCGCGGGGACAGCCGGCAGCTGGAAGGTGGCCAGCAGCTCATTCCCTTTGGCAGCGAAGACCGTGAGGCTGCCGTTGGCGTAGGACGCGTAGGCGCCGGCGGGTGACTCGTTGGTGAAGCCGAGGTGGTAGTAGCGCTGCGGCGGCTTGGCGTCCACGTAGCCGCTGAGGCTGTCGTCGGCGAGGGTGAGGTAGATCTTGCTCTGGGCCCAGTTGGCGGCGGAGGTGTTGGCGACGAGCCGCGCGCCCTGCCTGAGCGACTGCCCGACGAGCAGCGTGTCGGTGGGGTGGTCGAAGGACTGCCAGACGGGCTTGCTCGCAGCGTCCAGCAGCACCAGGTTGCCGTCGGCGTTGATGCTCATCCCGGCCACGGACTTCCCCGCGGTGCCCGCGGACCAGATCACCCTCCTGTCGCTTGAGGACGAGGTCGCCGGCGGCGGTGAACTCCAGCGTGGCGCCCTCCCCGACGGGGCTGCCGCGGTTGGCGGACCACACCACCTGCGGGATGCCGGCCGTGACCGACGTCATCAGCCCGCCGCTGTTGGAGTACACCACCGCCACGCCCAGCAGGAACTCCGTGCACGGCGCGCCGTTGTGGTTGGTGCAGTAGAAGCCCAACGCGAAGGAGGGCCCGAACCCGGCCGGGTTCAGCCGAAGCAGCACGCCGCGCGCCACGGACCCGTCGCTGAAGGTCACGTGGTGCGTCAGCGACGCGTCCGTGTTCGACCAGCTCGTCGACGGCTTGGCCGACGGGTAGTCCAAGGGCTGTGCCTGCGTGCCACCGGCCAGGAGGCCGACCGCCATCAGCGCCACCACCAGGAGCATCGTTGCTGTCCTTGTTGGGATGGGATGCGAAAGAGAGATGGATGAGGTAAGAGGTATGGCAATGCGAGGCTTTTATAATAGCGTTGCCGGGCCGCTGGATTCGCGGCCCCGGCGCACCGCGGGCACATGGAAAACGAACAAAGGACAAGCGCGGACGGGGCTGGCGTACACGTCAGAGCATCCACATTGGAGTCTGCAACACGACGACGAGGGCATGGGCGCCTGACGGGCAAGAGGTGTACTACATGTGACGGCATCCTGTTGCTGTCCAGTTCATCATGTGCATCTGGCAAGATCCAATCCAACGTGTACTCGATCGCACACTAGTTCTGACCGCCCTTCTCTAACGGTGGCAGTGGACACCAGCAGCGAAGCAGCCCCGCACACCGCGTTCCCCAAGCCACATCCTCCGCATTCAAAATTGGCGTCCACGATTGCAACGTGCGTCCGTTGATAGAATATCCACCGCCGCGCCGCGTCTGCGCTCTTCTGCTTAGTACCTCTGTTGGGTTCGGGCTCACACTATGCTCTTGTTGTACAAAGGCCCATGGGCTCCTGCGGAAGTCTAACACTTTCCAAAATCCACCCCAAATGGATGGAACTAAACTAACCAAGTGGCAACAATTCATTAACTTCTGATTCCCCTAAAGCAAGAAGTAACTTTCCTTGAGGACTCAAATGAAATTAACAATCTATTTTCAGTACCACTTTCATCACTGAAGAACTCTGTTTAATCTCTAACGTTATATCGAGTCATAACAAGCACTCCAACTGTTGTTCTTTTTTTTGTGACGTTAGGACAAGAAGATCACTTTATTTTTCAACTAAATTCATTGTCCCGCCATCAGAAAAAAAGAATGGAGGGAGTAACTAAAAGTGTGTAAAACTGGCATGCATCCAAGGCGCGTGCATTCAAATTAGATTTCATCGCCTGTTGGCGTTGGCACCGAGTTATCTATCTCGTCACAGAAATGGAACTTGTTAAAAAATCCCAAGGAGGCATGCAAGACTGAAAGAGTTCAGAAAACTTGTGCCGCCAAAAATTCAAGTCCATTTTCGGCCAAGACAACTCCTTTGACTAATATTTATGTTACCCGGATGGAGTAGATAGTTCCATGGCCTCTGTCAACATCAACTTCAGCAAGGTTAGTCCGTGCTTGCATACCGTCTATAAAGACCACGCCTGACCAACAAGCTTCTCATCGTACAAATCTCAGTGCAGGAAAGCGATAAACATAGACTAGCGAGTGCCGGAGCTACTCAATCATCCACAGACCATCACGCAACACACAAAGTGCTCGAGCTCGATCAGCCACCATGGTTTCCTCCAGCGAATTCAGCCGGGCTTTCTCATCGTTCGACCGCGACAATGACGGGAAGATCTCCGCGACAGAGCTATGTCTCTGCTTGAAGGCGACCCTTGGGGAGGATGTGTCCTCCGAGGATGCCGCTGAGCTCGTGGCTTCGGTGGACACCGACGGCGACGGGCTGCTCACCCAAGAGGAGCTCCTGAAGCTTGTGAGCATGGAAACGGAGAAGGCGGAGGAGGAGCTGAAGGAAGCGTTCCGGATGTACGAGATGAGAGGCGAGGGATGCATCACCGCGCTGAGCCTGAAGCGGATGCTGAGCAAGCTCGGCGCGCACCAGGACGTCGGCGACTGCCAATCCATGATCTGCAGGTTCGATCTCAACGGAGACGGCGTGCTCACCTTCGACGAGTTCAAGACTATGATGATGGATCAGTGATGATGCCCACCTGCTCTGTTCGATCGGTCCTCTCTGTTCTATATGCATACAGGCTGCATTGCTTTGTTCGTTTGGGTTCGGTTGTTCTCTGCATTTTCTTCTTCTTCATGACAGCAAACTGCATTCTTATTGTACAGAAGATTGTTTAATTATGGTAAATTGTAAACAAGTGAGATACATGCTTCATCCTACGATTCCATATGAAACAGTTCTCTGAGTTCTGCCCGATCCAATCCGTTGCCATGTTGTTGTTGGCTTGTGATCTTGTCGCAAACAAAACTGAAGGCAACAGTAACAAAACGATGCAATGCAGCTCAAGACCTTGGAGCGATCACCAGAACACCGTCGCTGGCGTGAGCAATAGGAACGCCTTTCTCTTGCGGTGGGTTCGTTGGTTCCGGCACAAGTGTGCGACCAAATGCCAATTCCATGGCTCCATCACAAGCTCCCCGTCGGCTGGTGGACATCTCCACTACAGGCACTCCTCTAGACGCTTTGACAGCACGAGGTAACCTAGCCTGCTGATCGAGGACCCTACTCTTGCTGGGTCATCGTTTCTCGCTCTGTAAATCAGCTCGGCTTATTGAAAAACACAGTTAGATTGTAGAAACTGGATTAGATGGTAGCTGCCACTGGCCCGCGGCGTCGCGCGTGGGTCTGTTGCGGAGAAGTCTGGTCGGTCCGACGGGCAGCTGACTGCGCGGTGGCGAGTGATCCACAGCAGCACCAACTGGGACCTCCACCAGCTAGGGCTCATCGCAAACTGAACTGGTACACGTGTTATCACTTATCAACACCTTCTACCTTGTATTGATTCAGTAGCATTTTAGCTCAGCTGTATTATTGGATTTTGCAATTAGTATGGACTATGGACTAGTATAACCGACCAAATGATTAGTTGTGCAACCTAGTACACGAATCAAGAACCACACAGTGCTATTACTGCGTGTAAATCATCATTCAAACTCAAAGTTTGAAATGGCTGGAGATCTCATGTTTGTACTACAGTTTGCCTGCCAACTATATTGTTGGAATACTAAAACAAATAGTACGATTAATGGGCTTGTATCTAGACTGCCTATATTTGTTTTGGGCCCTTAATAAGCCCAAAAGTTTATCTGATCCATTTGTTCTGTGGCCGTGCCTGCAAGTGCAAGTGCTATCCACCCGTCGCTCGTATCCAAAATGGCGGCACCCTCCCACGTCCTCCCCTTCCTCTCCCCCGCCGGCACCGCCTCCGTCCGCGTCAGTTCCGGCCGCCGCGCTGGACTCCTACGCTGCTCAGCTGCAGCTGGTCAGGCGGGATTCTTCACCCGCCTCGGCCGACTCATCAAGGAGAAGGCCAAGAGCGACGTCGAGAAGCTCTTCTCCGGCTTCTCCAAGACCCGCGAGAACCTCTCCGTCGTCGACGAGCTCCTCACCTACTGGAACCTCGCAGACACCGACCGTGTCCTCGATGATCTCGAGGAGGTACGCCCCAGCTTTCTAGTCCCTCTCACGCTTTCACACCAGCTCTTGCACATTTTGAATTTTCACTCTCAATTTCTTCCACGCAGGCGCTGCTGGTATCTGATTTCGGGCCCAAAATCTCCTTCCGGATCGTGGACACCCTCCGAGAGGAAATCCGCGATGGCAAGCTCAAGTCTGGCAGCGAGATAAAGGTGGATTCAGTCCCAAATGGCATCTCTAATCATAATTATGTACGGACATTACACTTGTAATAACGATTTATAGTGTTGATGGTCAATTATTATATATGCAGGCCGCACTGAAACGGTGCATTCTTGAACTGCTGACAAGCAAGGGTGGCAAGGCAGAGCTTAATCTCGGCTTCAGGAAGCCGGCTGTCATCATGATCGTCGGAGTGAATGGTGGTGGAAAGACAACATCTCTTGGTAATTCCCCTTGAAAGTTTGGATTACTTTTAGCCAGCCAAATGCTTTCTCTTTCAAGGTTTCAAATAAGAGGCAGTCCAAGTTCTAGTAACATCTATATAAATTTAGGAAAATAGCAGAAAATAAATCATACTAATCTATCAACTGGTTTATTGATCAGACTCTTCATTTGCAATATTTCTGCAGGAAAGCTTGCTTACAGATTTAAGAATGAAGGAGTGAAGGTGAGGCTATTTTCTTCTTGTCATCTCTTGGTTTATAGGCTAATTGTGTGACTGTGTGAATCCCCATGGTCTAATAATGTACCGCTTACCTTCCTTTTTAAGTTCTGGTCAACCAGGGTTCCAGCAAATAGAGTTAATGAGTTTGCGTTCCTGTTCTGGACCATAATATATAGGTATTGATGGCAGCAGGTGATACTTTCAGAGCAGCAGCTCGTGACCAGCTAGAAGTTTGGGCTGAGCGAACTGGTTCAGAAATTGTAATCGACAATGATAAGAAGGCACAGCCTCCAGCAGGTATGACTTAATGGTTGGACAAAGGCACCATGCTCTCTTGTTAGGAGTTCTACTCTTATGTTTCATCTAATTTGACTTGCTTGGTAGTTCTTTCGCAGGCTGTAAAACGTGGAAAGCGTGAAGGATTTGATGTGGTTCTATGTGATACATCAGGACGTATGGCCATTATTTGAAGCTTTGTCAGCATGTATTTATTCACTTATGTTTTACAGTTTTAGGGAAACTAACCATGCTTCAGCAACATTCTGCAGGACTTCATACGAATTATGGCCTGATGGAAGAGTTGGTTTCCTGTAAAAAAGTTATAGCTAAAGCCCTTCCTGGTGCTCCTAATGTATGTTGCATATTTTTAATAAAAACAATTTAGTCTGATAATGATACATTATTGGAAGTTTAGTGATACACAGTTCATGCAAATATTCCGATATGTGTTGCTTTTAGCTTATAACTAAAATGCCGTTCATGTCTTCATGAACCTACAGGAGGTTTTGCTGGTCCTTGATGGTACAACTGGCTTAAACATGTTACAACAAGCGAAGGAGTTTAATGATGTAATCACTGCAACCCCTGTCAGAGTTGAATCCCACTACCTTTATTTTTCATTAAAATTAATGATGGACATTCTTGGCTTAATACTAGGTTGTTGGAGTCACTGGATTCATCCTGACTAAGCTGGATGGCACTGCGCGGGGTGGCTGTGTGGTCTGCACATCTTTCATGCAATATGCAAATACAATAGTATAAAACCGCATTACTTGATTTTTTTTCCTTGCTTGATCTGTCGCAGGTTAGCGTTGTAGACGAGCTTGGGATTCCAGTGAAATTTGTTGGTGTCGGTGAAGGGGTGGAAGACCTTCAACCTTTTGATGCCGAAGCATTTGTTGAAGCCATTTTCCCATGAATTTGGATTTTAGAGAGAGAATCATGCTTCTGCAATAAAGTTTTTGAACAGTCATTAGGCTGGCCTTTTCATGTAAGATATTTCTGTCGTGTTCATCATGGCTAAGCTGCACAAGTGACGGAAGCTCATGCAAGATAAGGAGCTAAGATGGGAGACTGGCATCTGGGCTGTACGTTAGTCCGGTTCTATGGAGCACCGAGCACGACTAGATCTTGCTGATTTTTGAACTTTTTAAGAGTGAGTGGTACTGTCGGTTGTAGTTTGTGAATTGTATTATAGGGTATCGCTGATTTTTGAACTTTGGAAGAGTGAGTGGTACTGTCGGTTGATGTTTGTGAATTGTATTATGGGGTCTTTTTCAAAGAGAAAAATGGGGTAAGACGTAGTTTCCTTCAGTAACTCATTTTTGAACTTTTGCTGTCGTTATCCCAAATTCATTTTACTTTGTTCTAACCAATTCCTTCGGTAAGGACGTGCAACTTACAGCTCTGAAAATAGGAACAAATTGACCAACAATCATGATACTGCTTGCAGATGTCTAAAAACAGAGCTCCTGTCTTCAACAAAGCCCTCAACGAGCATAGGGATGACAACACAAAACCTCATAACTTGTGCAAGAGCATATCAAAAACATTCTATATAACAAACTACCATGGTAGCACTATTTACCTACAATCAAAGGATCTATGAACATAAGCATCTCATTGACGATCTCCTTATCATTAAAAAGGGTAATTGTGAGCTGCCATAATTATTGTCTTACTATAGCATATAAATTATAAGGTAAGCCTCACAAAGTGCTTCGACAAAATCAAGATATATAGTCAGTTACAAACATTGCAAATACATAGTCCAACTAAAGTACATTTCAAGGACATGATGTTGCTTGACCTATTATTGCCAGTTACCATATTGTTGCTGATTGCGAGAACCACCTTGATTATAGTTTGGCCCTCGGCCCGGACCAGATGCACCATACGGACCACCTTGTGGGAAATTAGGTCCGCCACTTCCATAGCCACCGCCACCACTACCACGTGGACCTCCACCAGGATAAGGAGGGGGTCCCCGTCCTTGCTGCGGATATGGGCCACTTCCATAGCCACCACCCTGTCCTCCGCCACGGTTTGGATTGTAGCCTCCACCTTGATTCCCACCCTGTGGGTACCTATTAGGTCCTCCTGGCCCTCGGGGCTTTGCATAGTGATGGCTTGGGCCAGCTCCCACAGGTGGTGCATTGTGCATACCCTGGCCGGGCCTGATTGGGTGTGCCTGCCCTGGCTGCTGGATTGGAGGCAGTCGAGAATGTGGAGGAGGGTGCTGGATTTTCTGGCGCTTCGCAGCCTCCTCTGCTTGCCTCTGTTGCTGACGTTTTTTCTTAGTCTGGAATTCATGTGATGCTTCGTACTTCGGCAAGCTGAAACAGCAAACAGTTTAAAGACAACTAAATAAACTATGGCACTAGAAACAGGTTATCTAGTGCTACAAAATGATTATCCATTGTACCTTTTTGGATCACAAGGTAAAGGATCAGTCCAGAAGTACTCTGCATCAAGGGCATCTTTTGCTGATATCCTCTGAACAAGTTAAACAAATCCAAACTTGTCAAGAAATAAAAGATATGCAAACGAAAGCTATGATACTGTATGTGCCTAATGACCTGTTTGGATCCACCAGTTTCTAAGAAACCAGCTTTTACAAGCTGGGGTGGATCCAAAAGGCCCAGGTTTTAGAACCGGCAGCTTCTTGGTTTCTTAAAAACTGAATGGATCCAAACAAAGCCTGACTATTGATTATTCAAAGAACTAGAAATGTAACATTTCAACTGTTGAAAAAGCAGCATACCTGTGATGGATCTAAAGTCAACATCTTCTCTAAAAGGTCCAGCGCATGCCGATCAAAACTGCATGTTGATCCATAATTACAAGAGTACAAGACTAAATCCATAGGGTGGAGTGCAAAACTAAAAGCCACATGGTGGAGACAAATGTAAAGTATATCACTCACTGTTTAAAGAACTCTTTAACACGTCTCTTTAATTGCCGGGGAGGTTTGAAGTTGTTGTACCATGGCATTTTTGTGACACCAGGCCATATTAAGTCATCCGGGGTGCCACAAAGCTCAAAAATTTTGGTCAGCTGCTCTGGCTGTAGGAAAGCAAAAAATCATTAGGGCATATAATTAGATACACGATTATAGCTAGCAATAGAAGATAATACTTCAGAAGCTAAAAAGGGTTTCAGATAGGGAAAAAGGTTAATACGAGTACATGATCAATGATGCATTGAAAGATGATTGCACGAATACAGCAGGACAAGATATGCTAACAGTTTATTTATCCATGAGGAGAAATGCAGATGGGCTCAAGTAGCACATGTAGCACAGGTTTTAGACAAAGAGGAATCACTAGGGGAAAGAAAAGACTAAGATGTGAGTGCAATAATGCTCAGATGATATGCCTCAGATGGAGGCCTAAAAAACTGCACCTCATTCTTTCCAGGCAATATTGGCTTCCCATTGAGAAGCTCTGCAAAAATACAGCCCACAGACCACATATCAACAGCTGGACCATATTTTGTGCTTCCAAGAAGCAACTCTGGAGGTCTGCAACCACAACCAAATCCAAAATAAAACAATAAGAAGTGTGCATGAGCATAACTAAAATGGGATACGGCACTGTAGGAAGATGCTATACCTATACCACAACGTGATCACACGGTTAGTAAGGTTCCCATTGTGATCACTTGAGAATGATCTTGCAAGGCCAAAATCTGCTAGCTTCAGGTTGCCCTCATTATCTATCAAGAGGTTAGATCCTACAAAAGAAATATTGAACATATTAGCCCACGGTGGCATGAAATGATGGAATAAGAACAAATCGGCAAAGCTATGCAAGACTACACCTTTAATATCACGATGGAGAACTTGATTGACATGACAATAATGCAAGCCTGTAAGCAACTGCCTCATGTAACACTAGAAAAAAATAAGATATCTCATCAATTGATCATTTCCATCAACAAAAATCCTTGCAGCAACCTGATTAAAAAGAACTGAGTTACTTGGATTGGGGATTGTACCTTAATCTGTGGCACAGTGAACCGCATCCCTGGCCTATCCGCAAGCCCAGTCAGGTCATGATCCATGTACTCGAAGACCATATAAATGCTCCCCTTGTACTTATTGCCGTCGACTATTTTTAACAGCATGATACATATAAATTATGAACAATTTTTTAACTAAACAAACCAGAGGAACTAAAATTGCAGGAATAAAATGAGCCATACTTGACTTCCCTTGCTCGTCCCTCTCTGGGCCTGCAGTGTATTCACCAATTCCATCATTAGTTCACATGATAAATGATAAAGTAAGTAAGCTACATCCAAATCTGTAATTCATTCGATTAGAGGCAATCTTAAACAATACCGGGGGAGGTGACGATTTCCTTGAGCTTGATGACATTCTTATGGTGCAATTTCTTGAGGATTTTGATCTCACGTATGGCAGTGATTGGGAACTGCGATGGGACAGCAGAGCATCATCAGAGGCGAAACGACCGAAGAAATTTAGGGCATGAAGAGGGGAAAATAACTTACGCCTTCACGCTCGTTGTCCATGCGGATCTTTTTGAGCGCGACGATCTCGTTCGTGCCAGTCTCCTTCGCCATGTACACTTGTCTGCAGACGGCGGCCATGGATTAAGCGAGTCTAGGATTAGGCGAGTTAACAATTACCAAATCGAATAGGGCGGATTGGGGATATGGTTACCCGTAGGTGCCCTCGCCGATCTGCTCGAGCTTCTCAAAGCAGTCGACGCCGCGGGAGCCCCAGGAGGGGGCCTCGTCGAGGTTGAGCTGCCCGGGGGCCGCCACCGCCATGGCCGCCGGAACCTGATACCCGCTCGCGTCGCGTGGTACAGCCGAGACGCACAGAGGGTAGGGGAAAGTAGGCCTGGAAGGCTCGCTGGTGGAAGGTATGAATGATACGGGCCAGACCAGACGGGCCTCCCGTAACAAGTGTATGGGTATGGTGGTGCTAGATCCAAATTGAATGGTCTACAAGTGTTTTTTTTCTAATCTACACAATGACAGATTTTTTTTCCCATTTATACATGCTTACATAATTCTAAAAAATAAATTGATAATACAAATTCTAAGTACAAATCATGTTAATTGGAAGTCTCTAAACTTTTAGTCGATTGAAAAGGAGGAAAGATGCCCAAGAAACAGCATTTGTGGTTAAGATGATATTGTTTTTTTCTCCTTTTCATCATATTATAATTATGTGAAGTCAAATAATTTTGTGTCGTATTAATTATGTAGTACTATTTTTCCATGAACAAGGTTTATTGAACGTTCCACCTGATAAAAATTAGAAATACATGACCAGCCTCTTCATATTTTTACTCCAAAAAAAAAGACTGAACGTTCCACCTAATAGTATCCCTTTCTGATTCGAGTATTCGACCCAGAAGTCACCCTATAAACACTCTGTTTAGCAGGCATAATAATAACTTAAAAAAGGCAGAAAGTCCATCCCAAGGTCTAAATAATCATATATTGGCCTTTTACACATTCAAATCTTGAACGTAAACACAAGGCAGAATTCCAGCATATCCACCTAAAGTCAAAACTTTATACTGTACAAAGTGGTGGCTTACAACATACGCTGTACGGCAGTAAATAGAAACGGCGAGCACCCCTCTGGCCATCCTTTGGGCCGGAAAATTTTCCAAAAAGCTCTTGATGGAAGGCAGAAATCTCGGTTGGTCAGAGCTAGGTTCAGTGGTGTAACGGAGTCATCCTGTGGTGCTATTAAGAACAGTCGGTGGCCGAACGGTGAAAACAAAACGATTTGCCTTCATGACGTTGGCCCACTTTTATGCTTCTTGAAACTACGAGATTGCGCCGATGCTCGCCTCCCACGATCTTGTGTCTTGTTGAAGGTACCATCTCTTTTTCTCATGTTGCTGCCACCAAGTGATTTATCACTTCTGTTTCTTTGACCATTTCCTGGTTGCCATTTGGACTTGAAGTTAGGTCTGTCCCCTTTGCCGCCTGAACCTTTGTTTTGTTGGCTTTGACCAACATGAGATTTATCTCTCCCTGACCCTTTCTTGAAATGAAAATCGTTTATTTGCTTCTTTCCAGCTGACTGACCCTTCGACAGTAGCCGCCTAGGTGTTTCTTCTTGTCCAGATTCAGCATTAGGATGGACCCGCTTTCTCCTGTTTAATACCAAACTATATAAGTAATATGTAAAGAATCAGTATAGGAGAATAACATAACCAGCTAACCTTTTGGCATCACGTTGCTCATGATCTTGTGCTTCAGACTTTGCACCTTCAGCTTGATTATGATTTCCCTTGCGACCCTGCTTGAGTAGCAGACATTTTTTGTTTGTAAGTAGATCAGAGGCAACAATAAATGTACAAATGAACCTTTCATGATTCTAGTTGGCAACGACCTGTTTACTTTAAATGGTCCAAAGATGCAGTTCAAACATCAGAACATATTTCTTGTTTTAAAACTGAATTACTCGAGGCATAAAAAACTGAATTACTCGAGGCATAAGATTTCACATCAGATAAGTAAATACAAAAGTCAAAGCTCTCACATATATGTATGGTGATAAGCATAGGGGTAACAAAAGTTTTTACTTCGAACCAGCTACCTTCTTTTTCTGACCCTTCCAGAGAGAGGCTTGCTAGTTGCATCATGGTTTGTGGGGAAACTGGCAGCAAGCTCAGTAAAATTTAATCCCAACCAAATGACTAGGCAGGCTCGGCAAATTACCAAACAGATTACAGTTCCATGCTGACTGTAGCTGGAACGAGAAAGCTATCCAGCTAAGCTTAATATACCCAAGTTTAACGAATCAGGGCAATTATAGTCTGAATATTACTTGGCTTAATCATTACAGCTACAAAGCTCACAAAATCCCCATAATAGAAGCAAGCCCATGGATGAAACATAGTACTTTGTTTCTGCTGACATACCAGCACAAACGAGTTAGGGATCTCACCTCTTCCACACTTCTAATAAAGGCCTTGTACTTTTCAGATGTATTTGAGTTAACTTCATCAAAACCGCATTTCCTAATCAATATTTCTAATATTAGTGCAACCTGCAAATATATAACGAGAACTTGTCATATTAGGAGCCATCCGTACAGAGCCCTGCAAAAGGAAGAAATTAATGGAACAATTATAGTAACCTTTGCTTTGAAATGGTGCTTTGTAACTGATGACCATCGTAATATTCCCTCCAGGATATCTGCTTGCAAATTTCGTAGCTTATCTGATTGCAAAGATGTTACCAGTACCTTAACAAACCCCAAGGATGCCTAGAAAAATACAAATCAGATATGACAAAACATATCAGACTAGAACTTTTTATCGTAGGCACACCATCACAGAACTCACCTTAGTTACTTCAATAGCTTTATGTTGCAGCAGAACTAAAACCGATTCTATCAGATTTGGAACTTCGATGCAAAAATCAGCATCATTGTATATAAGCAATGAAAGTGCAGCTATCGCTCCACTCACTATGTGAGGAGATGGACTAGAAAGATATCCCATTACCTGAAAATAAAGACAATAGTCAATAAGCTTCAACAATGAAACTTCAACGATAGATCAAAATGTTGCTGTACATAGATACTGCTACAAGTTTAGCTAACCATTGTGAATAGTCGTTGAAGACCTGATGAGTCTGCACTATTTGATTCAGAGCTTCTCAAGCTAGAACTAATTGCCAGAAGTACATCATATGACAACCTTCTGTTTTCTTTCTTAGTCTGGAGGGGGGGGGAGAGGCAGATATGAATAAAACAGTGTCAGAAGATGTAGAAACATTATGGTCACACACCCTGACATGCTTTCATTGTTACATAAAAAAAAAGGTGAAGCCTTTCAAGATAGGTAGGAAAGAAAACCTTTAGCCCGAGTATTAGCTCATTGATAATCAAGAATGCCTTCTTGTTGGTGCTCTCTTCATTAACCTTGAAATAGTAAAACATAAGTCAGAGAAAAATATATGAATATCACTGAAGGAGGCAGATAAACTCAAACTAAGAAGAATGTAATTAGGCTAAGGCAATTCATGAAACCAAGCACAAGGTAAAAGACAAATTCAAGTAGTCATGTCTCAGGAATAATCATGGCAGGCACCTGCAATTTGGAAGAATTCAAAATACATCATGTTATTCTTTGTACAACTCCTTTTAGCTTGCTTAGCAATTAGTTGTATAGCTATTTTGGTTTGGTTTCCTTATGTTCCATAGACCTTTTTACTTATACAATATTTTACCACAATAGGGCTTCCCCTACTGTAGTTTCCTAAAAAAAAGAAGTTACTCTAGTACTCTAGTGAAGTAAATCTAACCATAAACATTAGAGAAGATAAGGAGCAGTAATTTAAGGACTACAGACTGCAAATGTGATTTCGTAAGACGAAAAGCTTTTGATACATGTTAAGTTGAACTGAGGACTTAAAAAGCTGAATGTAATTTCCTAAGACAAAATCATATTTCATTAAGGCCCTGAAGTCCTGCGGTTTTTGCATGTCCAGCTTAGGAAATGAGTGCATGCGGATTTTGTAACTTCAATTTAGATATATGAAGTTAATTGCCACAAAATGTAATCTATAACTTCCATCCAGAAATATAAAGATTCCTAGGTTTCATCGAACAGGGAGGTAGTAAATATTTCTGAACACCGAAGTTCTGTAAGAACCCCACTTTTAAGTACAAAATTGTTTGCAATGCAAAATTAATCTGCTGGCAGAACACCATGCTCTTTAGGACACCGCATGCAAACAAGAAAGGCGAAAGAGGCATTGGCTCAGGATAAAAAATAATATTTCCAACAAACAAACTGCACTCATGATCTAGAGTGTACTTTGAAAAACAAGGACCATAAATAAATAATGTAAGCCCTACAAAAAGTAATAAATAATTTTATATTAGCAACCAATGGAAATTGAAAAAGATGGATTATCAAACTACCTTAATCATGTGAACTAATAAATACTGGTAGCATAATAATTTGCTTTCTAGAACTGCGTTATCTGATTCGGGCTTTACTCCATGGAGCAACATCATAATTTCATCCAAATGAGCCAAAGAATATGCATTGTGCTCCTGAAAGCAAGAAAAGGATGAGACCAAAATAGCAAAAGACCAATGAATGTTCAAATGTGCTGACCTTCAAAATTATGCTCAGTGAGATGAGAGCTCTGCTGTCACAAGTGTTCTGCAAAGGAGAAGAAAAAACAGTGTGGAAAATGAATGTCAGCCAAGAGTCAGACCTTAGATGTAACAGTAACAGAAATCAGCAAACAGTACCAGCAAAGAAGATTTGATAAATCCAAAGAATATATCAAGCAGATCTTCATTAGCAGCTTCAGCCAATGTGGAAATGAGCTCCAATAGAATAGACCTGCGCAAGCAGAATAATAATCATATATGTATGAAAAGCTTTCAGTAGCAGATATTGCAAGTCCATTAGATGAGATATGATGCAGAAAAAATGATGTATGCACAACAAGTTTGCAAATAGCAACTTGTTATTTTTCTACAGAATACCCAACTATAGTAAAAAGAAGCAAATCTTTTAGATGAGTAAATAGACGTAATAAGAGAAATAACAAACCTCTGATCATTTAGTCTATCTGCTGCATCAGTACTCTGTTTATCGTTTTCATCAACATCATGAGTTTGACATTCTATACTCTCTGGATCCAATGAAGTATCTTCTAAATCAAACCTTTTGACTAGTGAAACAAAAAGTTCCTGTATGTCTGTACTGCTGCAAAGTAGACCTAAGCATCTCAAAGCATCCTGGAACAGAGACCATACCAAATACAACAATATTTTAGTCTTAAAAAGTAGAAGACTACGACCAAAGGTACATATAACTTGATTAAGCTCATCCAGGAAAGAGTGAAGACTGAGATCAAGTTATCCAATAAATCATTGTTAAAGGACAAAAATAGTGCCTTACAAGTTAGAGCTTACATTTCAGAAAATTAAAAAAAAAAGGAAAAATGTAAATTCCAGTTTTCAGTAATTTGTAAGTTCTTTTTTTTTGTGGGAACCTTGGGAAACCCAGTTATATTTACTTCGAGGTGAAGACTTAGTAGTTTTGCATGTCCATTGAAGAAGTAAATTTGTTATTCCTTTTCCATGTGTTTTGTCCATAACAGTAAAGACTAAAAACTAATGTTGGTAAAACTTGCAACGTGAAAAATTACTTCCATGATACATGTTTGTTCCATATATGTCAACCAGACAAGGTTGAATGAGAGTTAAAGAGGTTCAAAAGTGACTGGCCAAATGTGTTTTGTTAAAAGGTAACATTAGGATAGGCTCAAGTAATAAATCATGTTCTGCTAAATCTTGAGATAAAATAGGCTCAGCAGTCACTACTGGCTGCATCAATTGGTGTTACGTCTTCAAATTCATGTATTCTGAGACATCTAACCCTCTTTTCAGCGAAAACATGCCAACCAGTTTTGCACGTCCATTGAAGAAGTAAGTTTGTTATTCCTTGTCCATGTGTTTTGTCCATAACAGTAAAAACTAAAAACTAATGTTGGTAAAACTTGCGACATGAAAAATTATTTCCATGATACATGCTTGTTCCATATATGTCAACCAGACAAGGTTGAATGAGAGTTAAAGAGGTTCAAAAGTGACTGGCCAAATGTGTTTTGTTAAAAGATAACATTAGGATAGGCTCAAGTAATAAATCACGTTCTGCTAAATCTTGAGATAAAATAGGCTCAGCAGTCTCTATTGGCTGCATCAATTGGTGTTACGTCCTTAAATTCATGTATTCTGGGACATCTAAACCTCTTTTCAGCGAAAACGTGCCAACCAATTTGTAACACCCTTAAGAAGCATATACATGCATCTACCATTTGCAAATCAATTGAAATACAAAGGTAGTCATGAACTAGCAAGCCTTTTCAACATGTATGTGAATATACCAAATATTTTTCACATAGTTTCACAGCGTACAGATGACTGAATTAAGCAGTTTGAAAACCCAGTCACAAAATAATAAACTAACAAAGAAAAACAGATGGGTAGAGATGCACCTTCAGATGAGAACGCTTTTCTGGTGACGATTCAAGGAAATAGTCTACAAAAGTACAAAGGAGACCGGCAGAATGTGTTCCCAGAAATTTCAGGGTCTTGCAGGCATCTTTCTTCGAGCACCTCTCCAGACGTGCACAGTTGAAATTACTGGGTTTCAAGGAGAACAATGATGAAATTTCTGTACAGATTTGAAGGTCTTTATCGCTGCTTAGTCTTCTAGTTCCATCTACAAGTTGCTGAGGAACAAAAAAAAATCTGAGATAGGGCACGAACAATCTTTATAAACTCAAATCTATCCACAAGGCTTTAAAAGAAAAAGTGGGCAATATATGACATCTGCACCTGCAGGGCTTTAGCAACATGTTTGTGCAGACATTCATCACACTTCAATATTTCTACCAGTAACTTGGACAGGGAAGCAAAACTTTCGCGCACATCAATAGGGTAGCGGCAGAAGGCAGGAAGCAAGATCCACAGTTGATCAGCCCAAGAGAGCAAGGCTTTACGAATCCTTGCTTTCTTTACTGAAATTAAAGGAAAAAAAAGTATGAAGATGGAAGATGTGTTGCTGTTGCATGTTGTATGAACGAGTTGTGTATTTAATTACTTACCCTTATTAGAAGCACTATGTACCGATCTTGCTAGAGGTACAATACGCTCTAAAAAAAACTGCAATGGGGCTCCATATATATACTTGTCCAGAATGGGTAGAAGCCAAGTATTTGAGCACGTTAACTTGTCCGAGTCAAAAGCTACTGGAATTAGTGAAAGGATTTTATCTGGTCCCATAGCAATTACTGCTGCCCCGATACACTCTTCAACCTGCAGGTGGTACAAATTTAACATAATTACAACTTACGAAGCAGTGAAATATAATTTTCATTTATCACTAATAAACTACAACTTCAAATGCGCCTATGTTTGACATAGCCAGTCCCAAGCCCGGCTAAAGGAGGAGGGTTGTGATAGGTTTGGTGAACCAACGTAAAAACCAGCCACTGTAATGGATATGAAAACCATAAGAAACTAATAAAGGGTAGAGATATTCCTTCTTGAGCTTACATTCTTCATAGATGACTCTGTGTCTCTTTTAATAACAAACTGTGACAAGGTAAGGAGGACACCTTTCATAAAGACATAAGAACTCTCTCCTGCAAAAGAATAGTGCATACATAAGAGTTGATGAGTCAATCATGTGAATGATATGTAGCGCAGGCCAAGATGCAAAAATGAGCAACATCATATTAATTAGGTGCCAGGAGTCTTTTCAATCTTTGATCTGTGTAGAACTATTTAGGTACTTACACTAGTTCAAAGAAAATACAAAATTACCACGCTATGTGCACCATAGTGTTCCAAGAGATTGTTTATAATAAACATGCCAATTTACAATATGAATTTTGCATATAATATAGATGAAAATGCACCTGCAATTTCTTGAATATGTGACATGTAAATCATATTTAAACAAAGAGCACCTGATGTGGTGTGGTTGCATCACTAACTACTCCTATGAGCTCAGAATATCATGGCATAGTACACCAGATAAGATATTTAAGTGCTGAAATAACTGAAGGCATACCAAGTTTGAGAAACAAAGCCAAGACTATTGTTAAGATACTATCCGGAGGACAAGCGCACTTCTGAAGTCTGTTATTGATTGATAAACAGATTGATTTCATGGCATCATGACTGCTCAGACCCTCACTGTCACAATCAGTTAGCTCTGATCCATTAGTGGCAAACATATTCCGGCCAATATGAGAATCAACACAGTCTATTAAAACTTTTGCTATGTCATCAGAACATTTTGTGTCCAATATTAGGTACCCTGCCACATCAAGAGTTTAACTTGGGTTAGAATCATATGATGGACAGAGAAAAGGTAGAAAAAGGAAATTTTGAGGAGATTAAGCCATTAACAAGGTGCACTGGCAAAGTGAAGGAAGTGTGCACAGATGCAGTTGATCCTGAAGGATAGAAGATCACAATATGCACCAGCAAAAATATCAAGGAAAATTGCTATATTTCTGAAGACGTTTTAACTGGTTGATCTTTTTTGTTCAAAAGGATATGTTTATACCATAATGATACTTCAATATAACTATACAGGACAGATGTATGAAACATGTAAAACATATCCGGACCTGAAACAGCGTCAAAGACAGCTGGGAGGGTCTTGACCCATAATTTTGGTTGACCAACAACTTTGGCCAGACAACTCTTCCATAGGTGCAATGCTGAGACAATGGTATCATCAGGCTTCTTCTCATCGTAAGGAAGGTAAGCAGTCACCAAGTATATAAGACTCTCCACCTCTGATTTAATATTCTCAGCCTTCAGATGATCCAGCAAGATCCCCACAAGCTTAAGAACATGCCTTGTCAATGGGGTAAAAGAAGGGCTCAACAGCTTATAAGTATCCGAGAACACCCTCTTCATTGCCTTCTTCGACAGATATGGAGCCAAAAGTACCATTGCACCGAGCATGTGAGCCGCATCTGTCTCGTTACCCTCAGAAAAATCTGAATCCGAATTGATAAGACTTTGCGCTGACGAGATATGTTTCTCAAACATGCCAATTGCAGCATTGCTCGCTTTCTTCGCACAACCAGACTGTTCCAAGTAAGAAAACAGTTTTTCCACGCTCTCTTGAGCACATTTTCGAACCTGCAAGGCAAGAACGTCAGACATTCGTATGAGCGAGGTGACTAAATTCTGTCAGCAATTTCAATTAATTTTCTCACCTTGGCCCGATGGTCCACGGAAGCAACTAGGAGAGCTTCCAGAGGCGCCACTACAGCATCCCAATCAGCTGCAGCATCGAGATGAAGGGTCAAGTGGCCGAGCGACTTGACGACCGAGCGAAGGGTGCCGGTAGGGAGCTGAGATGCGTCGGGGTCGGAGAGGAAGGCCGCGAGTGCCGATGCAGATTCGGAGGCGGCGGCTGGCTGGAGGGAGGAAGGGGAGCAGGGGATGTGAGGTAGGAGGATGACGAGCAGAGAAGCGAGGGCCGAGGCGGCGTCGGGGTCAGCGGGGCCGGCTGCCTGGAGGGCGGATACGGAAGCGGGGAGGAAGGAGGCGGGGGTAAGGGGTAGGCCGTCGTCGAGGAGGATGGAGCGGATGGCGGCGGCGGAGGCGAGGAGGTGGCGGTGCTGCGGGGCGGTGGAGCGGCCGTAGCGCGCGGTGAGGGCGGCGAAGACATCACCGGAGTGGGACTCGAGGGCGAGTGTGGGTTGGGAGGGCTCGTCGGGTTCTGCGTCGGCAGCAGCAGCAGCCGCCGCCGTGGGTCTCTGCTTCCGCTTCATGGCTGCGCCGCCGTGAGAAGAGAGAGAAGCGCCGGTAAGAAGGGTTTATGGGGTTTTGAGTTGTTGGCTGAATTTCATTTTTCCTGCCCTAGAGGGCTATCACAGCGAAGGGCCCATGGGCCCAATAATTGTGACACTACTACGAGTCCGCTACTACTACTTCACAGTTTCATTCGAGCTCAAGAAATTCGCTCAAAAAGAAAATTGAGCTCAAGAAAAAAAGCTTCACACTTTCGTTAAACTTAAAAAAAATAGTTTAAGAAGACAATGACTGAGAACATATATATTTGATGAAGAAATTGTAAACAAGTTTTTTTTGTGATGAATTTTTGTAAACATGCTGGTTGTACATATATAATAATTGAAGACAACGCTCACCGTGAGATAAAGGCCATGTACAAAAATACTAAAATAGACATAATAAAATCAATCGACACAATCACGACAACAGTAGTCCATGGGGAAGAAAAGGAGTTGCTTCCAACAAAAGATCAGTTTTTCGTCGCGCGGTGATCCCGTATGACTCGGTCATATCCAGGTCCTGCGGATTGGCACCACCAGGCAACCTCCAGTTGAAGTGGAAGAGAAGGCTCGCGAGCACCGTCTCGATATTGGCCATGCCGAACATCAAACCCGGGCACATCCTTCGCCCAGCGCCGCCGGGAACGAACCTGAAATCCAAGCCATTGAGATCCGCCTCGTCGTCCTGGAACCTCTCGGGCCTGAACTCGTGGGCATTCGGCCACGCCTTCTCGTCCCTTCCAATGGCCCAGGCGTTGACGAACACCGTGGCACCCTGGGGCACGTCGTGGCCGAGGATGCTGGTGGTTTCGTCGCAGTGCCTGGGGACGAGCAGCGGCACGGGAGGGTGCAGTCTCAGCGTCTCCTTGATCACCATGTGCAGGTAGGGCAGCCGTCCCTGGATGTCGGCCTCGGCGACCTGAGATTTGCCCTGGAGAAGTTGCCGGACTTCTGATTGTGCCCGCTCCATGAGGTGTGGCTTCCTTGCAAGCTCGGACATGGCCCAGATGGACGTTGTTGCCGTGGTCTCCGAACCCGCAGCGAAGACGTCCTTGTTGGATTGGATCGTGGGAAACAGACGATCCATCAGGTGTGCCTGTGCGAATAATAATAGTAGTAGCAGTAGAAGAGAGGGGTGAGACTTACGAACAGGGCGCCGCTGACAACTTGTGTGGTGAGCGCGGTGTCCGGGCCACCCTCTCGCTGAAGGCGCAGCAGGACGTCGAGGATGTCGCCGTGGTTGGTGTCGTGGTCCCGGATGATGTCGTGCATGATGCGGTGGACCCTGCGGTGCACCTGGTGCGCGGCTCGCAGGGAGGCGGCGCCGAGCATGCGGGCCAGGCGCGAGGTCGGGAAGAGGTCGATGAGGTTGAAGCCGGCCATGAGGCGCAGCCCCTCGTCCAGCAGGCGGATGTACTCGTCCCGCATCGGGCACGTGTCCCCGATGGCGCACCGCATCAGGATGTCGTTCATCACCGCCTTCATCCTCTCCGTCAAGTTCACCGCCGCCGGACCTGCTGCGGCTGCCGCCATCGTTATTGCGGCGACCAGCCTCCCCGCTTCCTGTTCCCGGACGGGCCGGAAGTGCAGGACGCGCTTGGGGCCCAGCAGCTCCGTGGCGCAGAGCCGCCGCACCTCCTTCCAGTGCCTGCTCCGGTACGGCGCGAACGTGATGTTCTGCCCGCCGTAGGTGAACACCTCCATGGTCACGTACATGGGCCGGTTCGCGAACACCGCGTCGTGCGTCTTCATCACCTCCCTCGCCGCCTCCGGGGACGACACCACCACCGCGCGGACCTGACCCAGCCGGAGCAGCATCACCGGCCCGTACCTCTGCGCCAGCCTCCGCATCGCGTGGTGCGGCAGGGCCCCCAACAGGCAGTGCATGTTCCCGATCACCGGCAGCGCCCATGGCCCGGGAGGCAACCGCAAGCCGCCGTCGCGCCGGGACGACAACAACGACTTGAGCTTCACGAGCACGCTCACGCCGATGACCAGGCACAGCAACGTGTACAACACACTCATGTTGGGTGTCATTTCTGCCATTCTCTTCTCCTTGTGCTAAGTTGTACACTATCCAAATGCTTCTTTTTCTTTAGGCAACCGAATACATGCAAGTCTTGTTGAGGCTATATAGACCCAAAGGTTTCTTCTCCTCCAACCAATATGAACTCTTCTCGGGAAGCTAGCTAGGTCAAAGATTGTGTGTGCCATTTAGTATTCACAGCTCCAACAGATTAAGCAAGAGATAATCCAAAGACGGTGGAGTATAAACACTGCACATCGATTTAACAGACACAGCACGCACGGACAGCGACACTACCGATTACTATTATTATCCATATGTTTGACCTTCCTGATCGATGCTGTTGGCAGCGCATCCAGATCAGGCATTGAAAATCGTTGGTGCAGACGGCACAATAAAATACTAGTACTGCTTAGTTGCACAAGATGCTTCCGTGTACAAGGATTACTTGCAACTTCAACGTTCTCTCGTGCAGGTTGTTTATCATCCGTGCGGTGCTCGAATCAGCGTACCGGTCAACTCAAAATAGTTAACGTACTACTAGTCTACTACTTTCCAGCTAGTTTGGATCGATGTGGTATACCGGATTTATCAATTGCGCTGCTGTCGTTGTCATCATGCCACATGGCTCCGTACGGGCCAAACTGACAGATTCAAAGACATACTCAATGCCCCCAACAAAACATATAAATAAACGAGAAATTTTCAGAAGTCAGAACTAAGATGAGCACTATCTCATACAATACTTTGTTGGGCAATATCAACTCCGGCCAACGACTTCTGTTGCCATAAACAAACATCAATCAGAAAATGGGTGACCTGACTATAAAATGTGCAATCGACTGATAAGTGAGACAAAAAAAAGGGCAAAAGAAGACGAAGAAAAACTCTGGTATTGAGAAGCTGATATGCACTGAAATCTTGAGAAGCTGATCTGCACATGTTTGCAACAAATGCGCAGATTAGATTCTGAAGAATTTGGTTAGTTCCAATAAGAAGAAGAACATGCTAACCAAAATCATTTCAGTAATTTTTAAAAACCTTCCATTATTCTCCTTCTACAAAAAAGAAAAAAATGATTAGTTAAGCAATACAAATAAATTTACCTTTCAAATCCAACTTTTGTACGGTACCCATGAAAGGGAAAGCGCAACACTAAGCAAATTACAAGTTCTTCGTCAAAATGGCTCCTCACACAATATATATTCATCAATGATTTTTTCACTGCAGGGTTCATAAATATATAAAGTTTATTTATTACTAAACTACTATTAGATAATGTTTTTTTCAGACTAATGAGCGTACATATAAGTAAAGTCAGCAGGGTACATAATTCACTCAGATCTAGAGCTAAAAAAAAATTGCTAAACAAAAGTAAATGCTTCACATACAAGCCTATTTTTATGACAATGTATTGTGGCCCTTTGATGAATAAACGAGTTTTGGCAGTACTATTTTCCGCAAGTGCATAAGAAAGCAGGTCCAATATGCATCCAACGAGTTTATTCACAAAAATTAACATTTTTTTACTCACAAAACACATACTACAAAATCATTTTTTTTTACTCACAAGATGGACACATAATAATGTATGGACTGCAAAATCAACTCAAATCATGTGAAGATAATGATCCATGGGGAACAAAAGCAGTAGCTTCCAACAAAAGATCAGATTTCCGCTGCGTTGTGATCCCATATGCCTCAGCCATATCCAACTTTTTTGGGTCTGCTCTACCAGGCAACGTCCAATTGAAGTGATACAGAAGACTTGCAAGTACTATCTCGATGTTAGATAACCCAAATGTCAGACCAGGACACATCCTTCGGCCGGCACCACCAGGGAGGAATCTGAAATCTGCACCACTGAAATCAATCATCTCATCCTTGAATCTTTCGGGTCTAAACTCGTTGGGTTGGGGCCACGACTTCTCGTCCCTGCCGATTGCCCATGCGTTCACAAACACTGTAGTACCCTGAGGTATATCGTAACCCATGACGTTAGTCGGTTCAGAAGGATGCCTTGGGAGAAGCAATGGCGCAGGAGGATGCATCTTTTTTTAAAGATCGTGCCTTGCACGCTTCGTGTTAAGTAAGAGAGGAGAAAAACAGATTACAAGAGAGCACTCCGAAAGAACCGGAACGCGGTTAAATGTATGTTAGCTCTAACCCGGCGCCAGTGCTGACCAATCAACTAAGCCGGCGCGTGCGTATTGCCCGAGCTCATTCCAGATGTGGTTAACAATAGCCGCCGGCATCCTGGCCGAGTTTCTGAATACCAGAGCGTTGCGCTCCAACCAGATCGTCCATACCACTAGGATTACGAGGCTGTCGAAAGCCTTGCGACGGGTCTTGATGATCCGCTTCCTAGAGCGGAGCCACCAGCTGATTATCTGCTCATGGCCACTCGGAGTAAGGTGCTGCCAGCCGGAACGTCGCAAGGTTTTAAACCATACTTCTCTGCTGGTGACGCAGGCAACGAGCAGGTGGTCAAGTTGCTCCGGGTGCTGGCAGCAGAGAGCGCATGGTCCATGGTTCGGTAGCCCGTGTCGCTGAAGCCGATCCGAAGTCCAGCAGCGCCCGTACAATACCAGCCAGAAATAAAACTTACATCTATTCGGGGCCCGGCACTTCCATAATTCTTGTGCCCCTAGGATTGATGTTTGTCCATAGAAAAGAGCCTTGTATGCCGATTTGGCCGAGTATTCTCCGCTGGGGCACCAACGCCAAACGAAACGGTCCGGCGCTTGTTGGAGGGTGACCGTGTCAACCAAGCTGCGTATGTGTACATACTCCATGATAACGGGTATTGTGAGAGCTCCCGTGATGTCGCGCAGCCACCTTTTGTTTTGCAAGGCTGTAGCCACTGAGCGTGTGGTACGACACCGGCGACCAACAGCCTCGAACAGATTTGGGGCTATGTCGGCGATGCATCTACCTTGCAACCAAGGGTCAGTCCAGAATTTCAGCAATTCCCCATTTCCAAGTTCCACCGTGACCGAGGCATTGAAGAACGCGGCCAGCTGCTTGTCTTGACTAGCTGGTAGGCCATTCCAAGAACGTGACGGGTCGGTCCGGGCATACCAGAGCCAGCGAAGCCGTAAAGCCATACCGAACCTGTTCGGTTCCAGGATGTCCAGGCCCCCTAACTCACGTGGTCGTTGAACACGACTCCATGCAATCAAACATTTGCCTCCGTTGACCACTCCTCTTCCTTCCCAAAGGAATGCCTTCATGATTTTCTCCATTGCTTTTAGTGCCCAAGAGGGAAGTTTCATGCTAATTGCCATATAAATTGGAATGGCTGAGAGGGTCGTCTTTATGAGCACAAGACGGCCGCTCCGGTTCATCAGCTGGCCTTTCCACATGGGTAAATGGTCGGCCACCCTGTCCACCAATGGCTGCAAGGCTGACTTAGGTAGCTTGTGGACAGACAAGGGGATGCCGAGATATTTCATGGGGAAATCAGATATGATGCAGGGAAAGTTCGAGCTGACGACCTGCAGGTTCTCCTCTGTACAACAGATGGGTGCAATCTGGCACTTACTCAAGTTGCAAGACAGTCCGGAGGCATCCTCAAAGATAGATAGGATTTGTTTGATCATCCCCAAATCTTCCGCCGTCGGCGATAGGAAAATCACAAGGTCATCGGCGTACAGCGATGCTCGATGAGGGATATTCTTGACGCCCAGGTTTTGGAACAACCTCCAGTCATCCGCCTTACGAATCAAAGAGCTCAGAACCTCCATCACTAATAGGAACAACATTGGTGAGAGGGGGTCGCCTTGGCGTAGGCCTCGTGCATGACTTATTCGAGCACCCGGAACACCGTTGATGGAGATTCTGGTGGAGGCTGTTGACAGTAGGTAGGAGACCCAATTACGCCATGTCAAAGAGAAGCCAAAATGTGACATCACCTCCAGCAGGAATGGCCAAGCAACCGAATCAAAAGCTTTGGCAATGTCCACCTTGAGTAGCAGCTTTGGCAGCGTCTCCTTGATCACCATCTGCAAGAAGGGGAGCCGCCCTTGGATATCTTCCTCTTTCACTGTGGATTTACCATGAAGCACTTGTCGGACTTGTGCTTGTGCCCGCTCCATCACGCTTGGGTTCCTCACTAGTTCAGACATGGCCCATATAGTTGTCGTCGCGGAAGTCTCCGAGCCGGCAGAGAAAACATCCTGATATGTTGGAATTGGAAAAATTAATTTTCTCATGGGTGATTAGTACATACAAGGGAGGAGGTGAAGAAGCGTGACCTACGAACATCATTGCGCTGAGAATTTCGCTAGTGAGTGTGATCCCCAGCCCACCCTCCCTCTGAAATCGTAGCAGAATGTTGAGAATGTCCTCGGCCCTCGCGTTGCCGTCCTGATCATCACTGTTAATAGCGCTCTTATTGGTTGCATGGTCCTTGATGATGGCCTGCGTGATGTGGTCGAGCTTGTTGTGCAGGTCCATTGCAGCCTTAAGAGAGCCGCTGCCGAGCATCCGGGCGAGGCGCGATCCGAGGAACAGGTCGATGAGGTTGAACCCGGCCAAGAGCTTGAGCACCTTGTCCAACGCCTCGATGTACTCGTCCCGCATCGGGCATGTGTCCCCAATGGCGCACCTCATCAGTATGTCGTTCACCGTGACCTTGATCATTTCGGTGAGGTTCACCGGCGCCGCCCGGGACAATGACGATGCGACTGCTGCGACGAGCCTCGCGGCCTCCTCCTCCCGGACGGGACGGTAGGAAAAGACGCGCTTGGGGCTCAGCAGCTCGGTGGCACAGAGTCGCCGGAGCTCCTTCCAATGTTTGCTGCCGTAAGGAGCGAAGGAGATGTCCTGGCCACCGTAGGTGAAGATGTCCATGGTCACGTAATTGGGCCGGTTCGCGAACACGGCGTCGTGCGTCTTCATCACCTCCCTCGCTGCCTCCGGGGAAGAGATCACCACCGCCCGGACCTGGCCCAGCCGGAGACGCATCACCGGGCCGTACCTCTGCGCCAGCCTCCGCATGGCGTGGTGCGGCAGTGCACCTAGCAGGCAGTGCATGTTCCCGATCACCGGCAGCGGCCATGGCCCAGGAGGCAAGCGCAAGCTACCACTGTCATGGCGGCAGAGCAGGGGCTTCAGTTTCAGGATCATGGTAACCACAAGGAGGCAAAGAAAGGTGTAGTACACAGCGGGTGTCATCATGGTTTCTGCCATCACTTCTATGGTTGAGAATGTTGATCTACTGCAGTAGAGAGTGTTGCTTCTTAGGGTATATTGATCCAATCCTTGTGGTTCTTTTATATATGAGTGGAAGACTGATCAATTGCTTCCTGCTTGTCAGAATTAGCAAGTATCATTATTTGATACGTGCTTGACTTGCCTTGTAACGAAGAATCTAGAGTGCTAGAGGCTCGGCTCCTTTTCCTTTTTTGTTACGGCTAGCTGCCAGCTTGAAAACTAACTCTGGAAACGACAGGCAAACTTAAGACTAGGAATAATTTTGCATTATTAAGATGCAATCATGCCCCATGCTTTTCTACATGCTAGACATATACAAGCCCACAACTTTCACGCCAAAAACAAAAATATCGTGAGTTCTCAGGGTCAACGATCAGAAAGAGCGAGAGCGTAGAAATGAATAAATAATAAACTTTTAAAATATAAGTCTAGATTTGATATCACAAGGTACAGATACTATTGATTTGGTAAATACTTATGAGGACATCCACATACTGGTTATGGGCTTCAAATTGTCAAATGAAACATAAAGTCTTTTTCTGGTTAGTACTGAAAGAGAGAGTCAATACTAGAGGTGTTTTGAGGAGAAGAAATATGCACTTGGACGATTATAATTGTGAAATGTGCATACTGCAAAGAGAAGAAACAATGCATCATTTATTTTTCACTCATGCACTTTCCAATCAAAATGGTAATAAATGGAGGAGTTTTCTGGTCCAAAATAATAATCATTATTTTTTTACAAGTAATGGTCATTAGTTGGATCTAATCGAGGGTGTGCATTAGGCGATGTGCACTTCGAAGATATAACCCTTGGAGAATCACTTTTCTTTTCGAGCATTCATTATTGGAGAATCATTTGCATATAGATTGAAACAACACTTAAAGATTCATTACAATATTAGGAGAATTGGAAACATGACCGATGTATTTCTTGGGACAAAATAACCACACATCCACAATGAATATCGTAGTAGGGGCGGAGTAATCAAACAAAGCACACATAGTATACTACATGTTTGCATCTGTGGGGACATAAGGAGTCGCTTCCAACCAGAGATCTGTTTTCCTATGCGCTGTGATGCCATGTGATTCGCTCATATCCAGCTGAAGAGAGCTCGCTCCATTAGGCAGCTTCCAATCGAAATGGTAAAGAAGATTTGCGAGTGTAAGCTCAATGTTGGACACCCCAAATATGAGACCAGGACACATCCTCCGACCAGCGCCTCCGGGAAGGAATCTGAAGTCTGCACCATTGAATTCGACTACACCATCCTCAAATCTCTCAGGGCTGAACTCCGTTGCGTTGGTCCAACTCTTGTCGTCCCTACCAATCGCCCATGCGTTCACAAGCACGGTGCTTCCTGGAGGAACGTCATACCCCATGATCTGACACGGCTCGCCTTGTGCAGGGCATAGTCTTGGAAGAAGCATTGGCACCGGTGGATGCAGCCTAAGCGTCTCCTTGATCACCATCTGCAAGTAGTGCAGTCGCCCATCGATGTCCTCCTCTCTAACCTTGTTGGCTTTGCCCTGGAGCAGTCGCCGAATCTCAGATTGTGCCCGCTCCATGGCACGCGGATTTCTCATAAGTTCAGACATGGCCCATGTAATTGTTGTCATAGTTGTCTCTGAGCCTGCAGAGAAAAGTTCCTGAAAATAAAAAGACAGTCATTTCTCTGCATAATACTCTTTGCATAAACATACGAACGGGTGAAACATACGAACAAGGTTGAGCAGATAACATCCGTGGTGAGCGTGGTCTTGAGCCCACCGTCCTTCTGAAGACGCAGCAGAATGTCGAGAAGGTCCTCCCTATCAGTAATCATCATCTTTTTGTCCATTTCTTTGGCACGGGTGTGGATGATGGACTTGACGATGCGATCCAGCCTGGCGTGCACGTGCCTGGCCTCTCGCAGGGACCAGCCGCCGATGACCCTCGCCAACCGCGACGCCGGGAACAGGTCGACGATGTTGAAGCCGGCGAGGAGCTTGAGCGCGTTCCCCATCTCCTCGAGATACGCCTCCCGCTGTGGGCTCCGGTTGCCGACGATGGCCCTCATGATGATGTCGTTCATCATCAGCCTGACCTTCTCGCTGACGTTCACCGGAGCCGGGGACGACGACGACACCGCGGCGACAAGGCTCGCCGCCTCCTCCTCCCGGATGGGACGGTAGGAGAGGACGCGCTTGGCGCTGAGCAGCTCGGTGGCGCAGAGCCGCCGGAGCTCCTTCCAGTGCGTGCTGGTGTAGGGAGAGAGGGCGATGTTCTGGCCGCCGTAGGTGAAGATGTTCATGGTGACGTAGACGGGGCGGTTGGCCAGGGCGGTGTCGTGCGTCTTCATCACCTCCCTCGCCGCCTTCGGGGAGGACACCACCACCGTGTTGACGTGGCCCAGCCGGAGCAGCATCACGGGGCCGTACCGCCGCGCCAGCCGATGCAGGGCGTGGTGCGGCAGGGCACCCAACAGGCAGTGCATGCTCCCGATCACCGGCAGCGTCCATGGCCCGGGAGGCAGCTTCTTCTTCTCGTCGCCGTGGGATCTTGCAGAGGCGCCTTTCAGCTTCAGAAATAGCAGCGTCGTTACGACGACGACGCAGAGCACGGTTACAGTTTCTGCCATCATGGTTAATTAGTTGTCTCCCTTTGCCGGGCGGCAGAGAGAGTGCGCACTACTGGTGCAGCAGGAAATGCAGAGTCGTTGTTCATCATCAGGTTAACGATGGAGAGCATTATATTCGCATATTCCTTGTCCTAAATTCACAATGTTGTTGTGTACGATGGAACATGCAAATCCAGGATGGATCCTATTGCAAGCAATCAATATCTTTAAACCCAATAAAGAATTTGAAAGGACAGTTAGTCAGATCAATTCATACATTATCTTGCTTCTGACTTGCTAATTATGCTTAGTATACCTATCCAATGCCAGTCTACGAGGAAGGATTCGTTATAAAATGCAGGAAAAGGACACGTATGACAAGCAGGACAAGACTAGGAGATGGCCAGCTCTCTCACATCACACCCTGTTTTGCTAGAATGATGATACAATCAACTTTTCAATTACAGATGTTGTACTGCTGATGAATGAAGAATATTTATACTATTTGGTCAAAAATAGAAGAATATTAATACTCGTAGTAGGAGGCTTTGACGGAACCAACCAATCCATCTTTTTTTTTTATCCGAGAGAGAATCCATCGCCATGAACTGCTTCGGACACACTCAGAAGTCAGAATAAGGAAACAGATCTCAATTTTCTGTTGGACCGGCTTGATCTGAAATGTGCAGCAGGACCCACCGGCCCAGCCCGGTTAGTCAGGGGCGGACCGCTCATTCGGGCCTTCAGGGAGCGGCCTGACGAAGTTGCGGGCTCCAAATGTTCGGCCGTGAAATCCTGCGTGCCCCAACTCAAATTTCCATGTTTTGTTTTTTTCGGCTGTGCAATTTCAATTCACACACCAGCGGAAGCCAAAATGAAATATCAACGTACATCCACACCAAGGTTATACTATAAGTAGAAACTATTTGATGTGAAAAAAATGCGTGAGTTGGCAAATGTTACTTTAGCAAGGTTTTAAAAGCAGTCGGGGAATATTAGGAAGGACCATTATTTGTTGATATATTTGAGATTAAAATGACACTGTGTCGCAGCTGTCGCCTACTAGGTACCGTGCTTTCAAACTAACGAGAGGATCCCAAATTCGAATTCACTTGGGAAAAACCTAATGCATCGATCGTAGCAAGCCGCATAATATAACCACATAGACGCAGGTCAGAAATTCCACAGCGCAAAGCAAAAACCAAGCTCGCTATTCTTTGTTTCCTAGAGGCTAGAGCAAAAGTAGAGTCCTCCTGCAACTGCAATGGCGGACTGGTCGTCGCTTCCCGGGGAGCTTGTCGTCCTCATCGCCACGTTCCTGCTTGCCGACGGCGACATCGACTACTACATGAACCTCCGTGCCGTGTGCAGAAAGTGGCGCAAGGCTACCAAGGATCCCAAGGCGGAAGACAGGGAGGATCCTGGAAGATTCCAGCCCAAGGTGTGGGCGGTGCTCAAGAACTACGGCTATCTCACCGGCAGCTGCGTGGTGTCAATGGTGAACCTCCGCAAGGTCGCTTATCTGTGCAAGTTCACAAGGTGGACACAGAGAGGAAGGTCCTCGAGCCGGTGACGGACATTGGCAAGCGTGCCATCTTTATCAGCCAAGTCAGATCCTTCGTCGTCGACGCCTTCCCAACCATCCAAGCTGGCTGCATCTACTTCGTCAACGCAGCCATGGAAAACCTCTTGAATGATGGGGTCATTGCCACCTCCTTTCACCTCGCCAGCCAAAGCCAAGAAGAGATCATGGACTGGGGAAATCTGAGAATTTCTTGTGGTACTTCCGGAGCTCCCACTCTTGTTGAAGTCCTCACAGATTACTGCAGGTTCATCCCAATATCCGAGTACGAATTTGTTAGTAGCGAGGATGATGATGAACTACTAGAAGGCTTCAAATGGGACGATGGATCCACAACATCAGATGCTTAAACAATATGCCTGCTGCTTCTTCGTCTTCATGGCTTAATGTGCCTCATTTTATATTTTATTTGCTATATATATTTGGCCTGCATATGGCTCTCTATCAAGTGCGCAAGCAAAAAACTATCAGCTAATACCATTTCATGAATTTGTAAGTCTGGTGTGTTGAATGAAATCGAATCCATGATTAATATTGTGTGTCACATCTTTGTACTTTTTTATTAACACTTTGCTACTACAGTGGTGAAGTTTTTTCTTTTCATTTTCGAACATGCTCAATTGCTATATTTAAAGAGAAATACTTCAGAGAGCATAATTACATGTGTCCACCCTAGCTTTTTTATTATTTATGGTTAAATCTAAATATTGAATCTCTGTTTATATTATTAAACATGTCAGACTAATTATAGATATGTTATAAAATCATAAATTGAAGTACAGAAATATCAAATTCTGACAAATTCATGAAATTCTGTTAAATTTGACGAATTTGTCAGAATTTGATATTTCCGTACTTCAATTTATGATTTGACAGCATATCTACAACTAGTCTGACATGTTTAATATTATAAAGTCAGATTTAATATTTAAATTTAATCATAAATAATAAAAAGCTAGGATGGGCACATGTCACTATGCCCACAAAAATCATTCTCATATCTAAATCCATGTATACCTTTGCTATATTTTATTCAGTCTCCAGGGCTCTCTGTCAAGTGCAAGCCAAAATAATTTTCAGCTTTACCTTACCATTTGGTCAATTTGTACTCTAAGATGTTGAATGAAATAGAATGATTACTATACCGTGTGCTGCCGTGTCTTTATTAATTATTTGCTACTACATTGGTGAAAGGCCAATGGCTACGGTGGTTCAAGCTAAAGGCTGCAGTTTTCCTTTTTCTTTTCTGAACATATTTGCTCTAATAAATCAACTGGACACATACACGGAACGACATGTCCTCCCATGTTGCCGTCCTAGCTGCGCAAGTCATACGGATGCATAGACGTGGACGAAAAAATCTTCACAATATATATACTCAATATCTATTATACACACCTTACCATGAGTACCATTTTAAGATTCATGATAATTAGTAGAGTACATTACAAGCTAAAGATCAAATAGTGAAATGTTTGTAAGGTTCAAATTTCACCAATCTTAATGCATAATCTATGGTCTAGATAGTATATCCTGGACACTTTATATGTGAAATACTCGGTTTGGATGCAGAGAGCAGCTTGCATTGACAAGCACTCGCTCGTGGGCTTTGTCATTCAGTTGTAACTACAATAAAAAAATTAAATAGTGAAGCCAAGCCAAGAAAATTTTGTAGCTTGTTCTCTGGTGTTCCAGTCATACTAATACAAGTGGTACATAGATGGACTAAAATGGCCACCTATAAAATTGTTGTCGATGATATTGGGCATGTGGTAGAAGGATCAAGTTCCTCTCTCCGACCAAAAATAAGAAAACTATATTCTGAGACTTGGAGTAAAATTAAATCAGGGATAAATATTCCTAAGCAAAGCGAGGAGAAAATGAAATATTTTCTCAAGTGCATAGATTATGCCATTGATCATATTTCAAATATGGGACAATCCAGCAGTACAAGTAAGGTCCAGGAGTTTGAATCTTTTGTTGGAACAACATTTCCTAATGAATTAGTATTTATCGACCTGATGTGGCACACACAAAAGGTCATGGCAAGAGACTCAAGCGTAGATCTAAAGCAGTCATCTACCACAAACACACAAAAGGTAACAAGAGCTAAAACTAAAACCTACTGGTCATTCTCTAGTGTCTCCTAACGAATAGATTTTTTTTTTTGCTCACGGGTTAAGAAGCACAAAAAATCTTGGGGAGGGTCACATGGGATAGCTATACGTGGAAAACCTAGGCTTGTGGTAACTGCACCAAGGCTTGTTATAACTACATCTAAATCATCTTTACATGCAGCTAATATATGTGACGACTCTTTTTTCTTTACATGCAGAACATGTTTGGTTTTGGTCTTTACTCATTCTATTGCTGCACTGATGGATTCAAATGATGGAATAGGCGCATGAACTCAATCATGTACGTACGAAAGGAGTTTAAGTGAAAGTAGTTTTGTGTACTTAGTATTATAGCAGATACTGGTCGGTTGCTGTATAGGAATCTTCTGTTTGGATGAAACCTGGTGAAGATGTATATATAAATGCAGATGTTTCCTCAGTTTATTCTACTTCTACCTGGCTGTATTGTAATATTGTTTTTTCATCTCAAGCATGTTTTAGTAGAACTGGATCTGGCAATTCTCCAGCTTTTGCCACGATTTGTGCCAACAAATTATGAATATCTTGAAGATGAAAAAAAAAACTATTGCGAAAGTCTAGATGTACCATGAATCACATCACTTAAAGTTAACGCGCAAGAATTTCTGACTGGCACATAAATTCCACAAAGTTGATTCATAGCATCAGACCCGTTCGATACATAACAAATGCACAATGTACAAACAAAAAACATTGTTTTATAGATTCCCTCAAGTATATTGCAAATGCAAAATGTGCATAACACTCCAGTTTCGAGAGACTAATATTGCGGCAGTAGAATCAACATGGAGCTCCCATCAGTAAAGTAACTTCCACCATTGTTCTTTACAAAGTAGGTTATAATTCCTCCTAACTTAATTACATTATCACTTATAGCTTCTTCTAAATCACAAAGTACACAAAATCCACGTCAGTCCATTGTAATAGTGCAGCAGTAACAAATTTCTAGTAGCAGAACCACCTCTCTGTCTGAAAAAGCACTATTGTTGGTCATAAAAGGGCCGGCCACTAAACTTGCACTCACCAGCAGTCTAACTTCTGCCATGCAACTATTTTGCCTTCTTCGTGCTCTTTGCATTGACCTGCAAAAAGACACAAACAACATTAGTTAACATAGAATACTTTCAGTTCTGAAGATTCAAGACAAGGTTCCTCGGAATGATAAAATAATACTATTTTAAAGTTCATGATTTCCCTCTAGTCGCTCAAATTATTTGAATTGGACCTCTTTAAGGTAGTCTTGCAAAGTTGACATTATTATTTTCTCTACTTTACCTCCAGTCTTTAAAAACTATGTGAATTTTGGATGAGTTTATTAGCATGCGTCTTGCACATCTTGGTAAAACAATTATGATTTGTTTGGTGAAACACTAATGGGAGGTTTGTTCCCTTTGTCTGGAGGCAAACACTAACAGGATGGATTAACAATCCCTCTGCACATCTTGGTAAAACAAGTAAGATTTGCTACACGTCATGCATGCTCTTGTCTGAATATATTATACTCTGTGTGCAAGAAAAGAATATTCACGTCTGAACATGAACAGAAATTGTAAGGCCATACAGTAATCTACTTGAAGTCCAAACTCTATTGCAAGTGAGTTTTTACATCACAGGACCATACGTGATGTGTAAAGAAAGCATGCACGAGCAGATGCGTCTGCACTTCAAATTTACTTTATTACTCCTAGATACAAGCAGTTTGCGAATCATATCTCTGAACTCCTATATATATATATTTGAATGGAAAGAATGCTATTCTGAGACATTTGTAGTCTTGAGGGATATCTGCATTCCTAAGTGAAAGTAGATGCACATCATATCAATTAGGCAAAATTGTCTCTAACACACTGAGAAAACATGGTTTCGTCTCCAACACATCAACAAAATGCAATTTGTCTACATCACACTACGATTTTGTGATTTCTCCTCTAGGACACATTATGATCATTTAACAATTGTTTTCATTTTTTTATTTCAATACCCATAATACATTAGGACTTGAAACCTGACACAAATATACATATTGTTGCATTATCTATTGCAACTTCTATATGGAGAGTCTTGGGATTAAAGAATGAGATAAAAGAAGCTCTAAATGCTACAGCTATGGTGCAAAGGTAATTGAATATATCATGCATATGCCAAGAAAAGAAAAATATGTGCTTGGACATCTTGACTTCCACAACACGATAGCAGTGGGATGTTGGTATATTTGGTGGATAAGAAATAAGATTAAAAGAGGACATCTTGACTTCCACAGCACGGTAACAAAATGCTCAAGCGATTTGTGCTTTTCTCAGCTCTTATACCAAAGCAATGATTTGCTGCAGAGAGAGGATTTTGGAAACCATCAGAATGTTTTGTAAAGATAAATGTTGATCGGTCCTTTTATGAAGAGTATGGATGGGGAGACACTAGTGCTGTAATTCGAGATGAAAAATGTGGCTTCATAGCAGCTGCCTGTTGGCCGGTAATCCATGCAATAAAGCCCTTTTGCCGTGGAGGCACGTGCAATTGGAAACGGTCTTCAACTAGCCAACAATATTGGATATAATAAAATCATAATAGAAACAGATTGTTTACAACTTTGCAAGGCAATATGTGATCCTTCCACATGAAGAGCACCTGGGTCAATCCTACACTGAAGAAACCACAGGCTACAGGCTCTATCTTTCTCCAAGGTGATCTTCAAATTTTGTCCAAGGAAGGTAAACAATGTATCTCTCATAAACTTACAAGACAAGCTTCTTATTATGTTAGTGATGCCCTTATCAGGCTAGATGAACCTCTGGATTTTATTTTATGTACTCCTGTGGATGATGTAACTCTTTAAATTTATGATATCTTGATCACCTTTGTTATAAAAAAAGTGAGCAATAAATATAACTCATCACTTGTGTTATGCTTCAAGGCAGAAATAGATGGTGCATAAATTCATTTCAACACATAAAAAGTACACCGCTACTAAAAAAAGTAGTTTTTTATTTATGTTCACACGTAGTAGTACAACACTGACCGACATTTTGAGAAATTTCACAATAAAAGAACTTTTCATCATATCCGCTACTCAAAATCTATTTACAGTGTGACAGACAAGACTGTAGAGTGTAGACGACATCGGTGATGGATTGTGCTTATGTCAACAATTTCTGCTACTAAAAATATTTCATTAGTGACTGTTGGATCCAGTTGGATGGCTCGATCATGATGTTTCAAATAAACAAATACCATCACTTAGAGGAAGCCCTTACTCTCCCTCTCTCTTCCATTCTGCTCTCCTGCTACTTCTGCGGCTCCACGTATGGAATTGGCGAGCCCATGGTCGGAAGTGGTGAATCCACCCTCCTGACATCGGAGGCGGTTTACGTTCCTTTGTCCCTCCCTACCCGGGCGTTCCTTCGTCCCTCCCTACCCGAGCATCCACTATAGGTCCTCAGGCATTTTGACGTGGGTTCCTCGAGTTGGAACCCAGGCTCTGGCAGTGTTGGAGGTGGTCTGGGCTCAATGGACTGGCTACGGATCCAGGAGGGCACGATTGGCACGGCGGTTGGGTTGGGCTAGATCTGGTTGCCATTAGTCTGTTGCTGCTGTTTTTTTTTTTTTAATGTATCTATAAAGCGAAGCTACTGAAAATTATGATTTTTAGTGACAAAGTGCTGGTGGCAGAGACTTTGTCCGCTACTTAAATAGCTCTTTCAAATACCTCGGAGTGCATTTTTGTGTCTAGGTTCATGGAATGTTCAGTGAACCTGGACATACAGGTTGTCTAGGTTCGAGAGAATGTTCAATGAATCCGGTAAAAAGCCAGGATGACAAGTAATTTGAGACAGAATAAGTACTTTTTTTCTCAAAAAAACCCAGAATATTATTTATAAGTGAATGGAGTGAGGAATATGATGTTAGAAAAGAGAAATTAGTATGTTTATTTGAATTTCACCCGAAACAATTAGGTTCAGTCCATTTAACTTTGTACGAGCATATATTGGCTACCCAATAATATATGCATCGTCATTTTCTTGGCTTGACGTTCATTTTTTGATGGGTTATGAAATTGAAGTAGCCACCAAATTAAAATTGAAACAGCAACCGCGGACAGAGTTCAACTCCCCGGTCCACAATGATTCGAAATTTTATACCCTGTGTTTTGTGTTTCTTTTCCAAAAAAAAATCTCTTTCAGTCAATAATACGATGTACTACTAGAGAAACTGCTCTCGTTTATTTTGGAAGCATTTAAGTAGTACAGTGAATGCTGGCTACCCATAGCAATTAATACATGCTTCTTGCATTGTATACAGCTCAATGAAACCAGGTGCGGTGACGCGCTGAAGGGGAGGCAACCTGGACATCACTTGCCAAATCAAAACGTGTTCCCCCTGACCTAGCTCGTGCTCTCTCCATGGCCTCCGCCCAAATGATGAAATAAAGATCCCCCTCCCGTCCCAGTAATCCACCTGCTACGACAACGATGGAAGTCGACTGGGCTTCACTCCCCAACGACCTCATCCGCCGCTTGGCCCACAGCTTCCTTGCCGCCGACGACCTCGACTACTACATGGATTTCCGTGCTGTGTGCCGCAGCTGGCGCTCCGTCACCGAGAATCCGAGGGCAGACGGCAAAGATCCTCGCTTCCACCCCAAGAAGTGGGCCATGCTGAGCGATACCGACGAGCCCAACGGCGACGTCATCGTCTCCTTCGTCAACCTCGGCACCGGCCGGTTCCTGAGTAAGAACATTCCCCAGCTTAGCAAGTACATCCTCATCGCTGCCACAGATGGGGGCCTCCTGGTCCTGGGGGAGTTGGAGCCACCCCATGGCGTTCTTGTGCTCAACCCCTTCACGGGATCTGTCGTGGCCCGTTTCTCTGTACCCATATTAGGATACGATGTTAGGAAGGCTGTTGTCACCGTGTCGCCGACGACGATGCTTTTCATCTCCGGCATGCACAACAACTTCGTGGCGTGGGCTGATCTGAACAGCATAGGGTTCCACGAGTTGTGGGTAATGTTCCCGGAGGATCTTCGCTGCATGACGCACTTCGCCGGCGATGTCTACGTGACCAATCGGCACGGATCCGTCATCTCCTCCTCTCTGGCGCCAGCTGTCGCCGCCGGCCAGCAGGACCGATCTGCCGGTACAATCACCATGACCACGGTGATTCCGGCGTCACCCAAGGCTGGCGTTTCTTTCTTTTACTTTCTGGTAGAGTCTGAAGGGGATCTGCTGCTTGTGAGCTTTCGATGCACCTTTGCTGGCGCTATTCTTGACGCCGTTCACAAGGTGGACACCGTGAGGAGGCTGCTCGAGCCGGTGGAGAGCATCGGCAGCCGGGCAATCTTCGTCAGCTCAATCAAGTCCATCTCTGTGGACGCCAACATGTCCCCGACCATCGAAGCTGGCTGCATCTACTTCGTGGAACCGATCCTCTCTGTTACCCACGAGCTTCGTACCGCCATCTCCGCTCATCGCCTTGGGGGCCAAGGGCACGACGATGCCATCCTTGTGTGGAATGAAGGAACAAGTCTTCAGTTTGGGCCTTCCACCCTGGTTCAAGTCCTCGGAGATTACTGCATGTCCATCCAACCAGTACATGCATGATGCTTGAACCTGTGCTGGCGAATAAGAATAATCTGCAGATCCAACAAGGTTGCTGCTGCTACAAGGCGCCATATGTATTGTTGTCGATCTCCTTTAATTATCTGAAATTGTATGTGTGATGTAATCTGAACTCAGCAACATTGTACTAGTTAATCCAAGGGTTGTTTTTTCAGCTATTTCTATATATTATTGAGCTTAATTATGTCTAGATGAATTCGAGTCACACAGCATATATATGTCTCTAGATCCATTATTTCTTGTCACGTATCATCATCACCGCCACGGCAGGGACGAATTAATAACTGTATGCACATATGTTTAGATCCGGAACAAGTAGAATGGACGACGCTTTGATCTTTGCTGCTGTGATCTTGGCATTTCCCAAAGGTATATTGCTCTCCCTCCATTTTTTTTAGTTCATGGCATTAGGTATTCAGAAAGAAAATTTCGTACAGATAGAGGAACTAGCGGCTATATATAAAATATATATACTACCCTTCTTAGCGCTGTCAGTTATTCCAACAAAAAATCTTATGCCTGCCTCGAGAAGTTTCTTGAAAAAATAAATACTTTGGAAAGGCCTATCTCCCTCCATTTTTTATTCATGGCATTAGGTATTAATTCAGAAAAGAAAATTTCGTACACAGATAGAGAGGAATGAACTAGCGGCGATAAAATATATACTACCCCTCTTAGCGCTGTCAATTATTCCAACAACAAAAAATCTTATGCCTGCCTCGAGAATTTTCTTGAAAAAACAAATACTTTGGGAAGGCCAGAAAGGTTAAAACAGAGTCAACGAGCATTATAGGTCCATCACATCGTTCATAGCTTATTTGTTTGCATACATTAGACACATCTGTATTTTTTTTACCGTGCACTACTCATAGACACTTGGAAGTTTTATGTAAAAGTTCTGAAAGATGAGAATTCTGATTTTATTTGTCTTAAAGAAAAAAATAGAAATTTCTTGTATGATATGGTACTAGCTGGAGAGCTAGTTTCCCCCGCGCAAACAGTTGCTGAGATCATCCTTTATATGATATGAATAGTATAACATTGTGTATAGCTTAAACTTATTATTTTTGTTGGAATTAGAGTATTATGATTTATTCCCCAAATAAGGGTGGACCAAGTGCTGTAACCTTTAACTGTATAGAATCAACAAAAACGACTAAACAGGCATGAATTCAACCTTTGTAATTAATATTGATGATTTTCAATAAAAAAATCAATTTTCAATACACATGAATAGCTTTTAATCACCGTGGATTAATTTTTCCAAATAAACATGTTGGTTTAATTCTTCTAGTAATCAAATAATTGCACCATTTAATCATCACACAATTATATTTATTACCCACTCTATTGCACAAAAGAATTTGAGCAGCTTTGTTAACTGCCATCAGTTGGACGCCAGGAGAGTTGGAGGCTGCACAAAAGATCAGCTTGGAAACTCTATTGCACAAAAGAACTGAGCATGGATAGGTAGGTTGCAATATAATCATACTGTTAATTTTATGGATATGCTAGCATACATTTCGAGTTATTTATTATATCTGAAGTTTATGACACATATATACAGAAGAGAGAACGATAAATAGCATATGGTAGTAAAGTATCATATGCTGCATAAGTACAGAAATAATATGACCTTGTCTCAGTCAGATAATTAAAATTAATGAGAACATGTCATGTCATATCACATTATGATAGCTAGCTAGTTGGCAGACTGCTAATTTGATGTACCTATTTTCATTGCCCAGAGTTTGTCAGATCAGTGATCGTCACACACTACTGTCTACTGATGAGCTACGACCTTTCAATTTTTCTTCCAACAGCTGGCATTCATCTATGCATGCTTAGTTTTCATCACAGCAGAGAAAGAAAAGATAAAACGATTACATTTTTTATCACGGGCCAGGCGAGCAGGCTGTGATCTTGGGATTTCCCAAAGGTATTGCTCCTTCCATTTTTTAGTTCATGGCACTAGGTATTCCAAAAAGATAATTTTATACATATATAGGTACTAGAGGCTAGAAAAATATACCACCCTTCTTAGCGTTGTCTGGTATTCCAACAAGAAATCTTAAGCTTGCATCAAGAAGTTTCTTGAAAAAACAAATACTTTGGAAAGACCTAAAACAGAATTGAACGTACAATATCGGTCCATCACATTGCTCATAGTGCATTTGTTTGCAAGGACCAAGGGGTATACATTAGACACATATGTATTTTTACTGTGCACTACTCATAGACACTTGCAAAGTATTTGAAAAGTTTTATTTACAATTGCTAAAAGATGAGTTCTGAATTTATTGCAAACAAGCTGGAGAGCTAGTTTCCCGGTGCAAACAGTTACAAGATTATCCTTTATACGATATATAAATAGTATAACATAGTGTATAGCTTAAACTTATTATTTCTGTTGCAATTAGAGTATTATGATTTATTCCCCAAATAAGGGTAGACCAATCAAAGGTGTTGTAACCTTTAACTGTATAGAATCAACAAAAACGACTAAAGAGACATGCGTTCAATCTTTGTTATCAATATTGATGATTTTCAATATTAATTCAGTTTTCTGATTACACATGGATAACTTTTAATCACTGTGGATCAATTATTTTTTCCAAATAAACATGTTGGTGCAATTCTTTTATAGTAATCAAATAAATGCACCATTTGATCATCACACAATTATATTTATAACCCACTCTATCTCACAGAAGAATTTGAGCAGCTTGGAAACTCTATTGCACAAAAGAACTGAGCATGGATAGGGAGGTTGCAATATAATTATACTGTTAATTTTATGGATATGCCATAGAATACATATCGAGTTCTTTATCTCTGAAAGTTTATGATATATATATACAGAAGAGAGAACAGTAAATATCATATGGTAGTAAAGTATCAAATGCGGCATAAGCACAGAAATAATATGACCTTGTCTCAGTCAGATAAAATTCATGAGATCATGTCATGTCATGTTTCATTAGGAGACAGCCAGTTGGCAGACTGCTAGTTTGAGGTACATTGTTTCATTGCCCAGTTCATCAGATCAGTGATCATCACTAATGAGATGAGCTACCCTTCAGATTATTTTCGGACAGCAGCTTGCATTCATCTATGCATGCTTAGTTTTCATCACGGCTGAGAAAGGAAAAGACAAAAAGATCACATTTTATCAGCCTTTTCTTGTGTAAAATAAGCACCAAAATACAGTAAAGTTTTATGCAAAAGCCTTATTTTCTTAATACTACAAAGCGCAGAGTTGTGTATCCCCAGATGAGCTTCAAATTAATTGAAGAGGTTATATATTTTGGTTTCCTGCAATTCCTCACGAGTGCTATCTATTTATGCTCATTTCTTGCTTAATTAAAAAAAATGAGACCCGGTGGGGAAAGACCGCCCCACGATTTTTCATTAAGAGGAAGCAACCGGCTCCCGGGCCTCGGAAACCCCCGAACGCGGACTAGCCAGCGAGGGGATTTCATTGTGAGAAGTGGGGGTCAAACCCTCAACCTGTAGGTTGCCAACGTGCAACACTACCAGTGAGCCGAAGCTCGGTTCTCATTTCTTGCTTAATTATATTTCAGGGAATATAAAATCTCTTAATTTTGCACTTATTATTAGTTTTCTTGGGATTAGAGCAAAATGAGTGCTCCTTCAACAGCAGCGCCATGGATTCAGATCGGAACCATCGTCGGTTGTCGCCCTCCAGTCCGTTCATCGATTATGGTAAGAAATCTTTCTCTTCCTTTTCTTTTTGCTTGTAGAGTGTTGACTGTTTCATGGGAAAGTGCAGGATCCTCCTCTCAGCTAGGTTCTCAAGGGACCAACCTTTTTTTAGGAGAACCACTTGATCGCTCAGGAGCCGCCCATGAGCCTGCAGACCGCTCAGCCAGTCCATTACCTTCATCAAGGCGCTGGACCAATAGTCCCAACAATGGCCGCCTGACCTGCTCCTCTGCCTCTCCCTCACTGTCATGGTTGCACACCATTAGGTGCTCGAGCAAATTCCCATGTGAGCATCCATTTTTCTTTTGTATTCCTTACGTGCATGCATGGTGGCCCATGATACTTGGGTATCAAATCCGTGCATAACAAAAGATAGTAAAGGAAACCTCCACAATGATGAGGTAAAAAGTGAAGCAAGTACTACTCAGTATGCTTATATGTCAAATCATGTACATATACTAAACTAATCATTATTTGTTCGGTCCTGGTTACAGCCCAGGTGCTAATACGTCCGTGAATAAAAACTGCAATGATCAATGAAGGTATGTTTCAATCTTCATTTTCTTTTTGATTTCACAGTTCTAGCATGATCTTATTCCATGTACTCTAGAGGAAGGTATAGAGGTAAAAAAATCAAGTTGTAATATTACAACTTTTTTATGATGGACAGTGTGGTATAAATATGTTACCACTGCTAAACTATCCTTTCTTTTGTGTTTGAAGGAAGTAAACACTAATCCTTGCAAATGTCAACAGTTAAAGAAACCTGATGGCTCGATTATTACTTATTTTTAGCTGAAAGTCTATACTTGCCATGTCTGAAAATAAAGCCTTATGAATTATTTACTGCAGTAATCTGAGACAAAATTATTTGTTTTAGATTTAGAGACCTACACCATATCATAGATGATTTTCTTAATTTTTGACCAGACAGAATGAATTGGCCTGGGAAACTATGGTGGTCAGATTTAGTAAAGATATCCTACATAATGTTTCAGTAAGAGAGAAAGTAACCTTCCAGAATTAGTATGAAATCCTGTTATATAAATATATGCACATGGTGTTCCTGTCAATTTGCTGCTTCTGTTCTAAATGCCAAGGTGGTGTCCAGAATTCTGTTTTTCCATTCTACAGTTATTAATTAAAAAAACTGATGTTCCTGTCTACTCTGAATGATGCAATATCTGTCTCAAACCCGTTTTCCCCCACTCATGATCCATCTATTTTAATTTAAGCGTTGAAAAACAAATTCTTATGATACTCAGAACTAGAAGTTACCTCGCATTTTCAGCATAACATATGCTTTACATGTTTGCCTTATTTCTTTTCCTGTTTTGTTTAATATTTGGCTTATTTGACCAAGTAACTACTGCTACTTCTATTTTCTAAAAAAAAGTAACTACTTCTACAAGAGTTTAATACTCTATTCACTTGAGTAGTTACTTGGCTAAGGAACATTTTGTGATATCTTTAATTGATACAAAACAAAAAAAAATCATGAAGGTTATTAAAGATAGTGTGCGTTTTCAAGTATTGTCATCCTTCTATTGTAATATGATCCATTGCAAATCTACCTTCTATTTTATGTAGCAGAGAAAAGTATAGTGGACATACAGACCCATTCATCTTTGATGCTGAGTAAGATTCAGGAATAGTGGTAGTGATCTCCAAAAGACTGTCCATACCAATAGCTAATAACAATATTATAATGCAGATTTGTGAAACTAATAGCTATCAAAAATATTATAATGCAGATAAAGCAAAGTTAGTTTCACAAGTATGGCCACATATTTTACTGAGTTCTGGTGACGACATGGCCATTTCGGTCTTTTAACTGCAGACAGATTAGCCTGCTCTTTTATAGCAGTTCTGGTGGTGGTGCTACGTGTATATATGAGAACACGGTTTATTGGCAGAAACTTGAGCTAATCACTTCCCTATTTTGCATGCTCTCACGTTTGAATTCAATCTAAATATAGTCTTTTGCAGGCTTGGCAACCAGTTCAAAATCAAGACCGGGAGGAGTGTTGCTGAATTGTAATTTTCTGCTTCTATGTTTCAACTATATGACAGCCAAAGGGAGTTTCTCATTTTTGCAAAAGGCCTCTGTAACAAAAGTTTTGCAGCACCTTAGCTTCGAGATGATTTTTCAACCTTGGGACTTAATTAATAATAGAGGGCTTATTGTCCTTATTGTTCTATTTTGGACTCAACATCTGTACGTATAAAATCTCTTTAAATCATATTGAATGTCAATGTGCTATGTATGTAACAGGATGTGTCCGCTGCTTTGCTGCTATATGACCTTTATCAAATTGAATGTAATCCGTTTGTTACTTTTATATCATTGTCATGTATAGATAAGAATAAAAGGAAGCAATTTTTTAGATCGAATAAAAGGACAGCTATGACGATCTCAAAACTATTCAGTCCTAGCTTAAGTAATATGTTATTCATACTAAAAGATGTTTCATCACTATGCATTTGTTGCTCTTGCGCTTGAAACAACTAACTAAATCAAGCCCTGCACAGCCAGCTGCAAGCACGGATGAGCGCAGCGATCGTAGTGTGAAATATAGAAGAATTGGATGATTGAAAAAATCATCTCCGCATCCTTTATCTGTTATCTAATTTCATCTGTCCAAACTGTCCAATACTCATCGGATATTCAGTTAGTGGACAGAAACATTTCACATGAACTCTATCCGCGTCCAGAGCAAATGATGAAGGTTATGCTTCTAACGGCTGAAGTAATGGTCTAGTACCGGAGTAAAATATTCATGTTCACGTGTATGTAGTAGAGGCGAGCACGGCGATAGTCTGCCTCTCACCCTAGTAATATTCCATATGGACCAAGGTTTTCATATTTTCTCTGGAATTGACAGTTTTCCTTAGGCATTCTAATATTGTTGCTAACTGCACAACATTGCAAATCATAACAGATTGATTTGATACTCAGCTTGAATTTGTGTGCAATACAAAAGAAATTGAAATAGTATAATGTCTCTATTCACAATGTATGAGAAAATGTAGAGGCTGGAAGATGCTTCTATTTTCTGGAAAAAGAATACTCCCTCCTTTACCTTTTTCTTGTCGTTAGGACAAGCAAATTAGTACAAATTTGCACTAAAATGTTTGTCCTAACGACAACAAAAAGGTAAGGGAGGAGTAATGTCGATGTTCGCAAGTAGACATAGATGTGTATGCAGCATTAAAACTTGAGGTACTACGTTGTTTCATTGTGCATATAACCCATAGTTTTCCCCATCAGATGAGACTACACCTGGAGCTGAGGGGAAAAGCACACTCAGATAACATATAGATATAACTTTTTTTTCAGGAAAAGAAGTTTTATATACACAGAAGCATTATTATTTTAAACAACATGGTTTAGAGCGAGCTGCAACTTCTCACAGATTGCATGTTGATCCAATAATATGTGGTGGTACTTTCCTGTTAATTTCTTGATTTAGGGCCTGATAATATAAGCTCACTATCCAATTTTCATATGACACTCCAATTGTGTGTACCAACTGACACGTGATAAAACCATTCCAAGCAGTGACAAGAGATAGACGACTTTCAATAGTCTGAAATTTGAAATAACTGAAACATGACAGTGCTCAATATAGTGAGACACGATTACAATCCCAAACAAGAGATGGATTACATAATTGAACTGCTGCAGCATCAAATCATTTCTGATTTGACAATATTGTATAACTCTAAAATATTAAAATGTGATAAAAAAACATGAAATCGATGCAGAAACAAATCATCTCGATCTAAAGAGTAGCAAGATAGAGACTCCTCCTTGATAGCTAGTCATTTTCAATCAAGTTCGTCGTCATCAGATTCAGATGAGGATTCTTCATCAGGTTGGAATAAGTCATCACAGAGTTCTCCGTCCTCAATGCAGTCCTGACATAGTTCACAATAGGGGATGGAATTGCAGTATTCCGCGAAAAGCAAGGGAAGGGTGCATGGGAGCGAATAACCTCCGACAGCACTCAAATGCTGTAGCATGCGCTCTTGCACTCCATCAGCAACTCGAAATATAGTCATGAAGGTACTCTTGTAGGAGCCTATTCCATAGTTCATGATTGGATCCACAAAGTAGACGCAGCCGCCTTCAACAGTGTGGAACTTGGCAGCGTCCACCGCAAGGCACCTGATCCGGCTAACAAAGAGGGCATAGCTGCCGAGATCCCTGACAGGCTCAAGCACCTTCCTGGTAATGTCCACCCTACGAACTACCAGTTCTTTGGGCAGACCTCGCCATGGTCTAGTCACAAGCAACAAGTCTTCCCCAGATTTGACGAGATAATACCTATCATTCTCCAATGATTCCGGCAGAAGTTCTTCAGGGCCAGGAATGGCGGTTCTCATCTTGGGGAAGGAGCGACTGAAATCAGTGGACGCGATGGATCCATAGAGGTCGGTGAGGTACACATCATCGGCAACAGGAGCCATGCACCTAGGGCTCTCGAGGTAATCAAGAACCCGGAACTCACGGAAACACTCACTATCAGGACCCGCCCACATGATCCCGTTGTTTTCCTTGTCGCCGGAGACGGAGATGATGACTCTTATGGGCGACGTGGTCACGACAACCCCCTAATCTCCCCCACCGACGGAATGGTTGCCTTCAAATGGGCGATTGAGCCCGTGAAGGGATTGAGGACGCAAGCTTGGTGGGGATACGCTGTCTTACCGAGGAGGAAGAGGCCGCCGTTGGTGGCGCCGGCGAGGAAGCACTTTTCAGGAAGGCACGGCATGGATCTGACGAGGAAGCGACCAGTATCGACGTTCACGAGCGTGATACGACTGTCGTTGTCGGTGCTGTGTTGCTTGATGAGCAGCACCCACTTGGTCGGCACGAAGCGGGGATCCGTCAAGCCCTTCTCCTTGAGGTTGTCGGTCTCCGTGCGCCACTTGGGACACACAGCGCAGAAGCTCGCGTAGTGGTCCAGATCCTGGCCTGCCAGGACGCAGCCGCCGACGAGGCGGACGAGGTCACCGGGGAGCGCGGACCAGTTGGGCACTGCAACTTGCACCTCCTCCTGCTGCCTCGGGGATGCCATGATGGTGGATTATATTGGTCGGCTACAGCTACAGCTCCTCTTCCACAATCCACACACGCGCTTTAATTTGCGTCGTCTGCCTGTGGAGTGTTGCGAACCATGCGTTGGTGCCTGCTGGATATATATAACCTCTGCTGGGCTGCAGGGCTGCTGTAGACCATGTATGACGTGTCTATTCTCAACAACCCATAGTATACTTCCGAAAAAAAAGATACCCCAACGATCATCATGCTTTTAATTTTCTCCAAAAAACGTGAAGCAGTGTATCTTCTGGATTTGCTTTATTTAATACAGAGAATCTTCTAGATTTGTTTAGATAGCTCTTTTATGGAGTGATTAAATCAGATTTGGTAATCATCGATGCACATTTGGAAGGTTGTCAAAAGAAAAAAAAGATAAACCAAAATGTAGGGACATGTATCTAGACCTGTTGTGGTCAAAACTTTAACATGAACAACAAGCAAACTTTGGTCAAAAAATTGAAAAAAAAAGAAATATGAACAGTATGTTTGTGTGGCCCACCATGTGAGACCACCACATGGACCCACATCTAGGCTAGCAAATCAATATGGGGCCTGCATATGTGGAGTCCACCACTTGTTGGGGCCCATCACACATGGAGCCCACACAAACTCATAGCTCCTACATCATATTGCAGATGTTATATCTCTTAGCTCCAAAATTCAACTAGGGTCATTCATATATGTACTACAATGTTCTCGACGAGATATAAACTGTGATGGTATATTATTCTTTTTTGATCTTGCAGAGGCTATACCTTTTAACTTTGATGTGTAGATCGGTGTCATTAGAGGTGCCAACACCCACCCAATGTCCTCCTTTCATTCTCTTGCGTCAATTTCATCATTGCAACCATCCCATTCAACCCTCACTCTCATCCTGGTCTCCCGCTTAGTCTTGCAAAGTGTATTGGGTGGTTCTTGAAAGCATGGCCACCTGTTCCACATGTGCAAGTGTAACCACCCGTTAGGCCTGCTACCTTGCATCACAGGAAATACGCTGCCGGCAAGAACATAGACAAATCAATTGCCGGTGAAGCTAATGAGGTTTATGCCATCAGGCAAGGTAGAACCTTGTTGTGTGAGATTACAATGGCATGAAGGCTCTTCCTTTTTCTAAAAAAACAAGTGAATCTAATGACATGGAAAATCTTCTGCTCGCTACACACGCGCACCGGTAGTGGTGTGATAGATTAGTAATTAAGCTAAAAATATTGTATGAGTTTATTAGTCATACAAAATTGAACCATCGGATTCATTTGAATGTGCATTCAAATGATTACTATTATTTTGTTTCTGCAAATGTGTGGACCAACTTAAACTTACAGAGCCAGCATCCTCTAGTAAATTATATCTTCACCATTTTTGTGTGTCCTTCTGGTTTAGTTAAGTTCTAACAAAGCACTTAGGAGATGCTAGCACTATAATAACCAAAACCGCCATGGAAATGATTTCCACAGGTGAACCGTCATGGAAACTCATAGAAAATCACACATGGTATTAGCACGCCATGGAAAATCAATTTTGGCAATGATCGGCCTACATGAAATAATATTTTGTCGCGACAATCCATGGTAGTGATTGGACACAGGCTGCTGAGGGGACTAGAGAATTGGAGCTTGCACGCGAGCTAAAGATGGCAAACAAACATGGTGGTCGAGCCTACATGGATCTCCATTGGCGGGGAGAGAGCAAGTTCGTTGGAGAATGAGAAATTAGGAGCGTTGAGCAGGTTTGTTGGGCGAGAGATTGGGAGTGTTAGTATTGTTTTCCTTTTTTACTGAACAATGAGGAACATATATTGTTGAAATGGGTGGGGAGAAAAAGGAAAAGGAACGACGCGGTGGGCTGCACGTGCGAGACAACACACATGCTAAATAGGTGAGGATTGGTGACTGGCGTCGAAATGAAAACCTACTAAGACATGAAGCACGTGAATGGGATGGAAAACATTTTCGTGGAGATTAAGTCCCGACATGGCATATATAGTTTTCATGGAGGTTTTGATTATCCCCATCATGATTTATTCAATTTTCGTGACCATGAACAAACACTTCCAAAAAAAAATTAATTTTTGTGATGGTTTTTCACCACTTCGAGGAAAAATAAAGGTATTTATAGCAGTGAGGGTTTCTCCTGCCTCTCACGAAATGAATCAACAGCACAAAAAATTCCATTTTGTGGTAGCGAAGGTGAGTGGCCCGTGCGAAGAAAAAGTTCTGTTAACTGTAAAAGTAGAATAGTTCTTGTTTCCAAAATCAGGTGGTTGGTAATCTAACGTTTTTTTTGTTAGATCATGAATCCTTGCTGCAAAAAAGGAGCTGATAGGAGCGCAATGCCGGACTGGAACAACCTAAAAGGTTTTTCATCAGTATGGTGTGTGTGCTGTGCAAAAACCATGTTGTAAAAAAACTATAATACCACTAGCAAGGAGACATGACGATGCGTCCATTATCAGGAGATGCATGATATTACATTTGCTTGTACAGTAGTTTAATTAAAAAGTGAAGAAGAATGAAACACCAATTAACATACTTGGACATGTAGCCAGATCATAAAAACTGCTTACTCACCGAAGAAATTAAAAAGACTTCATAGCTACGACGAGCGTCCAAGTCTTTGCCATACTTAGGGCAAGAGTCTTTGCCATACCCAAGCAGCTTAGCTTAATTGTGTACCCCCAGGTAAAAAACTCCTGCTTTCAGTTTGCACCCAAACGTGAAGCTAGGTGTTTTCATTCTCCAACCAATGAACGATGCATGCAATGAAAATTAAATGTGTAAAATAGGCTAGCTAATTGACAACCAACCGGCCAACTATTTATTATCTGAATATTTTGCACTGGAAACTTTTTATGACATGACATGGCAGCGGGCGACATTATAATTTATAAGCCCTGCTCATACCGGGATTACACTGACTACACCGACCTGGAGTACTTGTCATCATCATAATCTGGTTGATGGTCCCAATCGTCGTATTCATCATCGTCATAGTCGACGTAGTCAGTGTAATCCCGGTAAAAATCAACCTCATCTGAAAGTAGTGGGTCCTCAGTGTAGCGTGACTTTCTGGCGTCCTCTTCCAACGTTAATAGGTGACGTGGAATGTTCATGGTGTAGTTGGAGAGGAGTTGTGGTATTGTGAAAGGGCGCATTATGTCAGACCAAATCGGATCTGACCCTATAGCTGCCGAGAGTAGCTCTGGATCTTCTTCTTCATCTTCGTCCCGGAACGACTCAAGGCCAATGTCAAACATGTAGATGTCATGACATACACTAGGAATGGCAGTAGACCCTACGTCAACGATTTGGAAGTACATGCGGTTGGCGTCAATGGAAGGAAACGAATCAGTATCAACTACAAGGTTTCTGACGCCAAGGAATAGAGCACGTTTGCCAATGTTCTTCACTTTTTCGATCACCTTCCCGGCCGAGTCGATCCTGAACACATCTGCGCCATAGCGCCGCTTCAGGACAGCCAACATTTCACCGCCGGTGGCCTCCACGACGTAGCAACGGCATCCCTCCTCCGATGCAGCCAGGTCGAAGAACAAGTTGTTGGCATCGGACGACGCAGCCTGCTTTCTGGCAGCTATAAGAGGCAGCCGATTCGAAGGACAGTTGGCGTGTCTTTCGGCACAGAAACGATCGCTTCTTGGCCCCGCCGAATACACCTTGTTTGAAGAGACAGAAATCAAGACCAGAGTGAGCCACGGACCGACGACACTGGCAGTGAACCGCGGTTCGGCAGGCAGTGGTGCCGAAAATTCTATGAGGGCACCGGTGAACGGGTTGAGGACGCGTACGGCATGCGGGGTGTTGCTGTCCGCCAGGATGAGGAAGCCACCACTAGTCGTTGCGACGAAGCAGTAGCTCTGAAACACAGGCTTCATGTTCTTGAAGACGAAGCGGCCGCTGCAGGTGTTGACGAAGAGACAGATCTTCTCTCTTGATGTTGAATCGGCGGTGTCTCTGAAGTTGTAGCCGTCGGAGTAGCCGTGTTCATCCAGCATGACCCAGCGGCTAGGGTGGAAGCGCGGGTCACACGGACTGCTCATGGGGTCGGCCGTTGCGCCACGCCAGTTGTGGCAGACATGGCGAAGATCCATGTTAGCAGTCGAGGTCGTTGGTGGCGAGGAAGCAGTCGGCGACGCGGCTGACGATGTCCGCTGGAAGTGATGAACAGTCCACCGCCATCGTATCCATTGAACCGCCAAAGAATGAGAGAAATTTGGTGTGTGTGTGTGTGCTGTGGCTGCCGATGAGGGTGGCCAGGTGTGGTTATATATATAGCAGAGCTTGGATCGGAAATTCAACCGGAAGAATGAATCGAACGGCCGGCTCTGCTAATGCATGCCATTACTGCCTCATTAAGGGTAAAATAATCAGTGCGTCGGTTCGGCTTAATTTGTTTGATTTCCAAGGCTTCAAATTAAACAATGCAATGTTCAAACCCAAACAACCCCAAGAGTCAAGTGCGCGGCTGAGTTCATGGCTACCATTACTGTTCCGCTAATAAATGGGAATATGAGCAAATGCTGCTTTTGTAGTTAGACCATTCTCAGTGGGGTCTTTCATTTCACGTTTTTCAAGTGTGATACGTCAGTTTACTAGTCTTGTTCTATGAAATGAAACCTCATCTCTCAATGCACTATTTCATTTTACATTTTCATAGGCTAAACAAGACATTAATGATTGTATAAGTGTATCAATAGGGATCCGATTTTTTATGCATATGAAAGGAAAAGAGCCTCAATGCATCTTTCATTCTCCTTTCATCAACTTGGAAAGAGTGTCACCACCCTTTTATCCTAGAGGTATGAGAAGGCATTCTTATCTGGACCATTGATTGATGGAGGGACAAGGCACGGAATAAAAATTATCATTATCAGTAGCATGGGTAAGGAAACCTTAGCAAGATATGGGAAAAAAGTGATATTACGTACAAGCTCAATTCAAGCAATAATCCAAACCTTACTAAGGCAAGAATAAACCGAGTAAGGCAAGAAATATGCGTTTTCACCATCAAATTTCACATTTTGGCAGGCCATCATTTCAATAGCTTTTTGGGCCATAGTGACAGACCACGTTAATTGGCAAGTTAGTCTCATCTTCACCTCAACAATGGCGGTACAAGCGATAGAAGAAGATTCACTAGACAAGATATGCTCGAATATTATCATTGACAACATGTTGTTTACATAATTAGTGACACAAGAAACCCTTGTCAATCATAATATAATGAGTAAATCTAAATCAAACAATGTAAATCTGATCTGAAAATGACATGGGTGTTCATATCTGTTATCGCGACATGGTCCAGTCCATATCCTATGTAGCAGACGTTCCTAAGTACTCAATGGGGCCAAAGTAAATCAGACCGAACAATGTAAATTGCATGTTTCCTGTCTACTCGACAGGGCCGGCTCACCTCAGCTTGGACTGGTTCAATAATTTCGAGTAAATCAGACCAAACAATGTAAATTACATTTTTCCTTTTTGCTCGTGATCTATTTTAGTCACCATGTAAAATTATTTTTCTATCCTTAATACTTAAGTACTTCCATCAATATTGAAGTATCTTTTGATTGGTACCTTCTATCATGGGCTATTGGATTGAGGCCAACCGACAATCTATGTTCTTTGCAAACACAGGAAAACATCTGGTAGCTGAATGGAATGGCTTTGCAGTTGCAGGGTTCAACGGTCCTTTTAGTCGTTTTGTACTACTAGTATTCAAAATGAAAACACTATTGATCATCATAATATATTAGCTACGGGTTTTAAAAAACAAAGAACTTGTTGATTTGTGAATTGTGGCTGACGAGGGACGAGGTTAATCAAGTTTAGTGGTTAAACAGAGATAGCAGAGCTTGGTGGTGCACGCACATATTGATCGTAGCTTTCAACTCCCGGAAGAATGAATCGACTGGGCGCATTCCAATGAATGTCGTGCATTACTGCATGGGTAATAATCAGCGCGCCGCTTCAGCTTTTTGTTTATTTGATTTCCAAGGACGTGAATAGACAAGAAATGCAACGTTCAAACTCCAAACCTCTCCAAGAGTCAGGTAGACGGTAGAGACCGCATGCAACTCAAACGGGCTTGAAGCGAAGACAAATAACACGAAAGCTTGCCTGCCATTACTGTTGCGATACATGCATGGATTTGAAGAGTTGCAGCGTTGAATTTTTCTTCTTGAAGCGAAGACAAAGAACACGAAAGAAAATACATGAAAACTTTGCTGTCAGCCCTCACGACCTTCACCATAAGGTGTTGAAAATGATAACACAGAACGACTATTGCAGATTCTGGCAGTGTAAAATAAGGAAGCTAATCATATGACTCACGAAATAGCTAAGTTGCTTTTAGAAGTAAGCAAGATTGTAATTGGGTCGATGAACCCCATATAGCCCGATTCTGGAGCACTTGTTGATCAACGATGTAATCATGTTTATCAATCAATAAAGTGAGTCAGATGGCTTCCCTCAAATATATAAAAAAAACTAGTATCAAGTAACCAATAATTATTTAAAGTTTCAAGCAAGAATGTAAAAAGATGCTTGTTGCAAACTGCAAAACATCATACAGTCACACTAGTAAGATGATGCTTTGCCTGCCAAGCAAAAGCCAACGAGCCTTTTCTAGCCAACAAGAGTTAATACTAGAGCCAAGCAAGAGACAAGAGTTTTCTTGTGTAGAATGTTGCAGTAGGCACAAATTGAGCGTAATTTAGCTAGGAGTATCTTTTTACGATGAAATATACGCATGGGGATTTAAGTCGTCAACTTAATATAGACGTCGTTTACATAGCAGTTACCTACATGGAATATATGCTCGTGCTCTTGCTATAACCATCGATAAACAACATAAATTTGTGACAAATCCATCCAATAAAAGGAAAAGAAATACATGAATTAATTGCATCGTTAGGCAAACTTGTAGCATGGACGGATTTCCTGGCTCCCTGACATCATGACAAGTTCAGCTGTAGCACACAAAATCCATGTTCCAATGCTCGATCAACGGAACTCTTATCCGGACAGAATGCATGCTACTACAAGGACTATTATGTAACCAGCTATATAATATATATTCCTCATCTAAGAAATGTCCTCAGGCACAAATTTCCCATGAGGTCTTAGATGAGGAAATTTTGTGAGTTTTAGATTATCTAAATGTCTAGCACCATAAAGTTCCTTTGGAATATGTTTGATCTTCGAAATAAACTGAAGCTCTTAGTAAAACATATGAACTTATATGTTATATGTTGGGGCTACATATGGTTTAAATTTTTAGCCTTCCATATTCGTCGCTTGCTTGGGTTTTGACAAATTTATTGCCAAATAATAAAATTGCAACCACAAAACTGTCTTTGTTCAAGTTTCATTGTACCTTTGTACTCTTGTAGAATAATATTCAGCATATGATATTTATTATTATTCAATTGCATATATAATCTGTCATCTAAAAAGATTGGATAAGCCAATTCATGACCTGCTTGTTCTAACAGATGGTGGATAAGCATGCTAGAATTTTGAAGACTGCTACATGGAAGCATTTGATTGAAAGTTAAACAAGTATATACAAAGCTTGCATTTATCCTTAAGTACTCATTAGCCTTGTCATTCCATTCTCATGTATGTGCATTTATGGTTGTTTGTATAATACCAAATTCCAAATTAGAGACTTATGGTTGTTTGTATAATCTCACCTTAGTGAACCTAAACTTGGTGGAAAAAGTTACATACTGTTGTTGGACTTTGCTGTATCATAGATTCACACTGCATCGAAAGTTGTGCCTTATATTGTCAGTTTGATAACAACGTACTTCACTTAACATAAATATTTCGTAATTTAGGTCTTTGGCTATTGTCAGAGAAGCCCATAGTCCTATTGAAAGGACCCGAACAAGGTCTCAAGCAAAGGTTTTTAGTCTGCTTGATATGCCTTCTCTTCTTCACATGATTCTGGACCGAAGCTGACCTAAAGGTCTCTTTCTCGAAACCAGCTCTTAGGTCTTCTTCGCCTTATTGATTAGAGCGAGCCTTAGGGCTGCATCGCGCGGGGTATTTAACTAGTATAACTTATTTGTTTGTATATGTTTATAAAATTTTTGAATAAGACGAATGGTTGATGTTGCAAATGTCAACAAATGCTTATATTTTGGAGTAGAGGGAGTATAACTATAAATGTACCATTTTTGTTAACGACCTCTCCATGTGTTGTAAATTATAATAAAGAAAAGAGGGAGACTAAATGAACATAAAAAAACTTTTTATACACTTGGTTCATTTGTAGTGTCCTAGAAATAACTATTTTTTCATTTGTAGTGCCTCCCAACACTACCTCGGATGCAGTGACTATATGCTCTAGCACCGATCGTCATTTGCATCTTTGCCGGTGCCACATCCCACTGTTTTGATGCAATATAAGGTGGGTAAAACCCCCATTTCGCTTGAAAAAAAAAGAGTTCAGCACGTTGGTAGGGGGCCCACATCCCAAAGGAAACTAGGCCAATAATTATTTCTACTTGCAAGCGGAAACTAGGTCTCTTTCTCGAAACCAGCAACCAACAATTAGTTTGGAACAATGCAAGACATGATAACAAGATAAAACACAGCAATAAATTAAGGGCCAAATTTAACTTGGCGAGCAACAAGGTTGAGATAATAATTATTCCAGGATCACAAGCGTACATAAATAAGCACTATATATAGGTACGTTCAATCGCATGTCTCAGGCTCAATCCATCATAAGATGGAAAATCATAATAGTAATCAAGGTCAGTATCGACGTAGACATTGATCTCAGACTCTGTGTCCAACCAGAACTCAGAACAGGGAATGTCCATGGTATAGCTGACGAGGAGGTGAATGATTGTGTGAGGGCGTGGAACTATTGTTCAGGCTCGGATGGACGGGTTCAGAAGAAGCAGAAATCTGCTCCATTGTATCAGCAGTGAGGTCGTACATGTAAATATGGTAAGACGAATCCGTGCCTGTCCCAGTCGGTCTCGCAACGTAGATGCAATTAGCTTGGACGACGGACGGGAACTTGTGGGCAGTGACGGCCACGCACCTCTGGCCAAGGAAGAGAGCATTGTTGCACCCGATGTGGGTTACCACGTCGGCCACCTTGCCATGGGCATCCATCCTGAAAATATCTAAGATATCATCATTGGTAATCAGCACCGTACCGATGTCCTGAAGCTCCAGAGCGAAAGAGCCTAATAGCGAAGCAGGATCCCTCATGGAAAGGTACTCTTTGGCCAGGGGACGAGCGTCTCCACCGGGCCGTGCGCGCGGCCGTGCGCGCATCTAGCAGCAGCGAAAGCGAGCATGCTAGCAGGGCTAGTGTACGACCCGACCACATGGAAACTCGTGCTGTCCGGATCCGCCCAGTACAGCCTGTTAGACGAGAGGCATGCCAAGACGAGAGTTGCCGAAGACGAACAAGGGCCAACAACCACCTGAGCAGCCATGCGCTGCTCGCAAGGCACGGACGCCACGTGGCGAGTCAGGGATCCCGTGAAGGGATTGAGGACGAGAGCCGGGCACCCAGAGCACCAGTCGGCAAGGATCACTAGGCCACCGTCAGTGGTGGTGACGAAGTACTTACGGTGGGGCGCTGCAAGGTCCTTGCGCAGGAACCGGCCCGTACTGGTGTTCACCAAGACCAGGCTGTCGATCTTGTAGGTCGTAATGTCGACGATGATCCAACGGCTGGGGCGGAAGCGAGGATCGTCGGGCTTGGGATCATCGGTGGCGCCACGCCAGCTGGTGCAGACAGCACGGAAGTCCATGTACCAATCGACATCGTTGGTGGACAGAAAGCAGTCTGCGATGCGGGTGATAAGGTCTGCTGGAAGCGAGGACCAGTCCGGCACCGTTGCCCCGGTCGCCATGGGCGGCGATAGAGAGGAGATGAACCGAATGTACAATCGAGAGAGATCGCATGGTGTGATTAAATAGAACTGAACCAGCTGGGATCAGCTCATTGTTGTTCCACGCTCGCGTCGTTTGGAATCAAGAGGTAGTGGGAAATTTAATTGGAGCGAGTGGAAAGAAGCGTGGGGACGCCGGTTTCGCAATTTCCGTCGACGTTTCAGTTCCTGGGACGTCCTCTCGCTCTTGCTCGTTTCTTGCACGGCGTTCAATTCTCTACATATCAAGTGCAGACTCTAGTCATTCGAAACCAAACGACATAAATTGTAAGGCGGAATATACAAGTCAAAAAAATATCAATAATAATGACGTGATATTATTCATGTCAAGAAAATTGATGTCAGAATATGAGGACCTTCCACCATGGGCAAGCATGCATATGTTGTCTGCCTACGCTTGTGCCGTGTGTAATTCATCGACCACGGCACAATTTGTTTTCAAGCCGAAGTTCCGTCTTCCTATTTTTTTTGTTCCGTGGGCTAAAACGGCACACGACACGTTAGGTATAATTGTGTCGTGTGTCCGATAAATTATACACTGACACAGTTTTTATGCCGTCTAAAAATATGTCGTGACATGTGTATCGTGTGGCACACGACACAATTTATGCCGCGTGTTATATAACTTATGCCGTGTGACAGGGCCACGCGACATATAATCTATCTCCCGTAGTGTCCTATAGTTAGGCCACCATTCCTCTTGCTCGCTCGGACCGTGCACCTAGCTCGCGAACCATCACCCACACACACGATTTAGTGATGCACATGGATGTGGATCAATTACACGTGGGTCCTACAACTCTCTCTCCCTCTATCATGAACCCACCACAGATGGGACACATGTCGATTTGTCCATCATAAATGGTGTTTGTCCCGCACGGTGGGTCTTACCAAATTTGTTCCGATGTTTGTTACATTGTCTGTCTCCAAAGTTTGTTGTAAATGTTTTTTTTTTAAAGTTCGCTCCAAAGTTTAGATTCAAAGTTTGTCCGACATGTTTATTTTTGAAAGTTTGCTGGAAAAGTTTCTCACAAACTTTGTGTAAGAAGTTTGTTGTAAAAATTTCCTTGTAAATTTTGTGTGCAAATTTTGGAATAAATTTTCCAAAATATAAAGTTTGGGCTGTTTCTAGATTATCAACAATAAAGGACCGCTCTGACCGTCGTTGCATCCGCCCACCCGCCAGAGCTCCACTTCACGGGTGAATCGTACGTTCGCTTCTAGCGGCAAATGCACCATGGCATGGCCACGGGTAGCGCGGCCAATTGAACTGGGCGGCCTTGGCGTAGTGAATCTGAACCTTGCAGGCATTGCACTGATGCGCTGGCTATGGCTAC
>JAUNZO010002879.1:0-37160 GCA_031894775.1 Chloris gayana | reverse complement strand
TTTTTTTCTCGAACACGCAGGAGAACTGCGCGTCATTGTATTAAGAAGAAGAAAAACGGTCCCGGTACAAAGCCGTGAAGGCTGGATTATGAAAGCAAACTAAAGGAACGCGCCCATAACACAAAGACTACCGCCGGAAGTCCACTGCATTGATCTATAGGATTGTGCGCAGCTTCCTCGCCCCTGCCGGACTCCACAGGCAGGCTTCGTTCCTGATCGCACTGATTAGTTCCCGGGCGCACGGGCTGCGTTCCCGGCGCACGGGCTGCATCCATCGAAAACACATCTGTTCCTGTGTTTCCATAGTTCCCAGAACACGAGCATAGCAAGAGTGTTAAATCCTTTTCTCTGATCATTTGGCACTCTTTTCGCCGCATGCCGCCACCAATCCTGGAACGAGCCCTCCTGTCCTACCGGCGTCAAGCGTTCTAGCCGTCCCCATCTTAGAACATGAAGCCACACCTCCCGGGCAAAGGCGCAGGTAGTTAAGAGGTGATCAATGTCTTCATCCGCCTGATCGCACAGCGGGCACCTCGTTGGGTGTTGGAGCCCCGGCGCGCCGAGCGATCCGCCGTCCAAACCCGCTTCCAAGTTGCTAACCAAACGAACAGCTTCACCTTCAGTGGTGCCCATGATTTCCAAATTCGTTTGTGTGGTTCAAATTGAATACCGCCCACAAAGAAACGTTGATATGCTGACTTGGAGCTGAAGGTTCCTGAGGCACATGGCGTCCGGTTGTGTACATCCGGGGTTTGTGGCGTGAGGTGCACCTCAATGATGTTGTCCCACGGGAGGAGGAACTGCCGGATCGCCAAGCAGGCAGGCCGCCTGTAATGTCTTGCAGCCAGGAGTTATCCCGCATTGCCTCAAATACCGATCTGTTGCGCCATCCCCTCCGCTTGACGAACGGCATTAGGGCCGGCGCAAGCTCTTGGACGCAGCGGCCATTAATCCACCGATCAGTCCAGAACAAGGTGGTTTTTCCGTCTCCCACCACGGTCTTGATCGATATGCGGAACATATCTTCGACCACCTGGGGCACCTTTATGTCAAGTAGTGCCCATGGTTTGTCCGGCTGCGTCTTCTTTTGCCAGCACCAACGCATTCTCAAGGCCCATGCCATAATCTCCAGATTCAAGATACCTAACCCTCCTAGCTGCAGAGGCCGGGTCACTCTCATCCAAGAAACGGGGCAATGCCCTCCCCGTAGATCTTGGTTGCCTCTCCAAAGGAACTTCTGCCTCCATTTGTCGATGGCTCGAATAAACCAGCGTGGAAGGTCTAGTGCGATGAGTATGTGGATGGGTATGGCTGTGAGTACCGCACGCACCAGAATTAGCCGGCCTGATGGCTGTAGGAGTGCTGCCTTCCAGCCAGGTAACAAATCAGCCACTTTATCGATATATGGTTGCAGATCTGCCATGGTTAATTACCTAAGAGACAAGGGAACCCCTAAGTATTTGCAAGGAAAGCTGGCCACGTTGCACCCCATGGTTTCTTGGATTTGTTGGGTGTCTTGACTTCTTATTGGCAGGACCGAAGACTTGTCCATGTTGGTACGAAGGCCGGTAGCTTGTCCAAACTTATGCAGCAGCATCTTGATTAGCTCAAGGTCCCCAATGTTCGTTGAAGTGAACAGGACTGCATCGTCAGCATATAAGGATATGCGGGTGCCAATGTTCCCGGGCGCCAAGGGCTGAAGAAGGCCCAAGTGTTCGGCTCCGATCACCATGCTAGTGAGGACGTCCATTACCATTATGAACAGCATAGGGGATAGAGGGTCTCCCTGCCGCAACCCTCTCTTATGGTTGATGTGATTCCCTGGTGTTCCATTCAAAAGCACTCTAGTCGATGATGATGCCAAAAGGTTTGCAACCAGGTTTCTCCAGCGCCTTCCAAAACCTAGGTGTTCAAGCACTTCCAACGAAACGCCCAACTAACCGAATCAAAGGCCTTTGTAATGTCCAGCTTGAGAAGAGCTCTTGGCAGCTTCTTGGAGTGAAAAAATCTCGCCATCTGGTGGACCAACATAAAGTTATCATGTATGCTTCGTCCTTTGATGAAGGCGCTTTGGTTTTTGGCGATAATGTCATTGAGTCTAGGGGAAAGACGGTTGGCCATGATCTTTGTGATTAGCTTCGCGAAACTGTGCACAAGGCTTATCGGACGATAATCAGCCACCCTCATTGCATCTTCCTTTTTGGGAATTAAGACCATATATGCTGAGTTGAGGCGGTAAAGCTTCCTCTTATCTCCTGCATGGACAGCCCCAATAGCCGCCATGACATCATGCTTAATGATGTGCCAGCATGTCCGATAAAAGCGCCCTGTAAACCCATCCGGCCCCGGCGCTTTGTCCGGGCTAAGTCTTTTAATTGCTTCCCAAGTTTCTTGCTCGGAGATCGGCTCGTCTAGAGCTCCCAAGTCTTGGCCGCGGTGATGGAAGGTCTGCAAGTTCAAAGTTTCCGTCCTGTGCATTGTCGTGCCAATCAAGCTATTGAAGTAACGCCATATTGCTTCTTCTTTATCTTCATGGGAGGTGGCTAGAGACTCTCCATCCTGGAGCTTAGAGATAAAGTTCTTCCGTTTCCGATGTCGGGCATGGGCATGGAAGAAATTAGAGTTGGCATCACCCTCGGCCAACCAGTCAATCCGGGAACGTGTTCTGAGAATCGTGCGATGTAGCGAGACAAGGGCTAGCAGATGATGCTTGAGGCTACGCCGCAGCCAGACCTCCTCAGGCGAGAGCGCACGTTTTTCCTGCGCAATGTCGAGGCGTAGTAAGAGGTCCCGGGCCTGTTCAATCTGTGCACTAACATGTCCCACTGTCTTGGAGCTCCATGACTGCAACGCCCGGCCAGTTGCAATCAGTTTAGAGGCCAGTCGATCAAGCGGACAGGTTGGAGGAGCAGCATTGTCCGTGGTGTTCCATGCCCGCATCACAGCTTCCTGAAATCCAGGTAGGTTGGGCCAGAAGCTTTCGAAATGAAAGCGTCGCTTGCCCCATTCATTAGCACTGAGGTTGAGGACTAAGGGGCAGTGATCTGAGATCCCTGCCGCGGTACTCTGAAGGAGGCGGTTTGGAAAAACTGCATCCCACGTCATTGAACAGAAAACTCGGTCTAGTCAACAATTTTGAAGATTTCAACTAAAGAGTGACGACCAACAAGAAGATGTCAACTTCCTTTTACCATGTTGTTTAATATACTAATTGTCATTCTTTTAGTCACTACTGTACTATTTATTTTTAAAAATGTCAGGCCATTATTTTTAGTTAATTTTGAAGATAAGAAAGTTGTCCTAATGAAATCACCAACAAATAAAAACTGGAGGGGAATCTAATAAATTAAGTTAATTCGATATAAATGTCATGTATGTAGATCTGCAAACCCATTTCCCTCAGATATTATATAGCAAGCCACGTTCACGTTCACTGATAAACCTCAGACCCCCTTTGATTGGTCTTGATCAGCTTGCATGGCCTAATTAACCGAGCAGCCAGAGCGCTTTGCCACAACTCGTTAGTAGTAGCAAAAGAGCCGGCAGAAGGTCCCCAACGCTGTTGCAACTCGCAAGAACAGCTTTTCTGATGGACCGTTGGTTCAATCCACAATTGTGCAAACTCATCAAAATAATTCAATTGGTCCAAGAAAATTAGATAAGGGACACACAGACGCTCCTGGGGCCGAAAGTTAAAGAGAGGAATGCCAAGTTGGGTATGTACTAAAATTAAAGCAAGGCAGAGACAGCTACTCCATCCTCTTGTTGTTTTCCGACTGCAGTATGTCCTTACCTAGGTCAGTGAGGATGCAGTGAGCAATGTCTAGAAGCCACAAGGCCACTTGTGCATTCCTCGACATATATATATTTGGCGTAAAAGAAGCGAGTGCAATGAACCTGGATACGAGTAGTTCCAGCGCGCGATCGACGAGTAGCCATGCACACACATGGTGCCAACTTTACTTGCCGTTGGTCCTTGGCCGCCCGACGCCGAGCAACTTGCATTGCAACCGGATTGTTTTTTTTTTTTGTGTGTGTGTGAAATCTTGCTCCAACTTGGCCTCGCACGCACGGCTAGCATCTTACATTAGAAATCATGTATATGCAAGAATATATAATTCTTGAATTTATTTCTGAAAACCAATCAGGATCGATCAACAGGGTAGTCGAATGATTCATGAATATAGGATCACCACTAGGATCTTTGCCATTAATAGAATATGGTAGAAGCAGAATCCACTACCAGGCTCGTCTCTGTTCATGATCGATCACTGTGTGCGATATGGCAGAGCAGTTGTGCTATATTATTTGGTTGATTCGATCCTATAGTCCGCAGCAGTACTCAAGCCCGAGCAACAACCCACAAGCAAGTTGCGAAAGGGGGATGTTGATGGAGTGGCAGCTTGTTTGGTGCATTGAATCTTGGGCAATGACTTTGTTGTGAGCTGAACGTACGGCGGCGATGTCGAATCACTATCTCTCCGGTCTCCGGCCGGTCGAAATACCTGAACAGTCGTTGATGAGAAATCATCTACCACGCGCTCGGTCAATGCCGCATGCATCGCCGCCGAGACAAGCGTTGTCCCGCCGCCGCCATGTCAAACTCAAACTGCCACAAAATTGCCGAGCTGCGGCCCCGGCCCGTGCCCGCGGGTTTCAGAAGGGCCGCTGCATTCGTGATTTGGGCCCGTCTAGGCCGTCCAAAGTTGGGTACGGGATTTTACGGCCCATTCTACTTTTAAGATTATTATTACGTGTACTCAACTTGCCTCAAAAAAAAAAAAAAATTACGTGTACTCAATCACAGAATCACTCTCTGCCTCTAAAGTCTGAACAGATGAAACAGGCAGGACAAGCTGTTCATCCTAGAGCGCTAGATCTCCTCCTCGATCGTAGCGGCTTTAATTAAGACAACAAAACCACAAAGGGAATGAACCCTAGTAGCTAGAAAAGTTACAGGTCAGGTACAGGGCACCCAGAGACCCATATGTTAATTAATCACATATATGCTGTGGTACACTTGACCTCGCGTGACACCAGAGGACACATGAACATTTCTCTGCTGCTTTATGCTTCATGGATAGATCGAGACCATCCCAACTTGCACTGGTTGATCCAGTTAAGCATCCTTAATTAGATGCCATTAGCTGGCACTAGAGACCTAACACACCTGAGGTGACATGAACCTGGACATAAATCCAGGGCACGCACGGCTGTAAATCGTGCTCCGATCCATGCATAGATATATTCATCAGTCAGTCACTTTAGCTAAAGTGTCAAATATCTAGTTACAGTGTACTAGATGATGTGCCGACCTTGTTTATCGCAAAGTATATAGCACACACATGACGTGAGTGAACATCATCACCATCATGGGCTTGTATTACTGGATATGCATTTGCCCCACCTTTATTACATACACTGATACACATAATTACATAAATTCAGAGGTGTAGTCACTATTCACCACACTCGAAAATCTACGACTTACTTGCATTAAGCTTTAAATCTTGAACAAGAACATCATATCTCTGACCAGATTCTATTTGGTCCGCCATTCCTGCTGCGGGCATCTCTCTTTCAGGTTTCAGCAAAAATCCGTAAGATAATCCGTGAGCCAGATATTTATTGATAGCACACATGAGGGGTACGGGGAATTCAATTAAATTTCTATCCGTTCATCAGCTAGTGCCTAGTAGTCATTAACTAACATCTTTCCAAAAATATGGCATGGTGGTTAGGCTAGCACAACGTGCATGTACCAAGATCGTAGCACAATTTTAGACTTTTCCAGTGATACATCCGCATCTAAGCTAGCCAATGCAAGCAATCGTCTATTTATAGCTTGCAGTGGCCGGCGCCCGGCCGGAGACTCGACTCACAGAAGCCTGAGATGGACACGGCGTCGGTGCTGCTGCTGCTTGCGCTGGTCGTCCTCCTCCTTTGGTGCCCTCTTGTTATGCCACCGCTGCCGCCTTCTCCACCGGCGCTCTTCGTCTGGATCCCAGTGCTCATGCTTCTTCTCCTCCTCTCCTTGTTTTCTTTCCGGCTCGGTAATCAAGTGATTAACTGAAGCTCATGAGGTTTGTTTCTAGACTCTAATAGCTAATTAGTAACCAAATTATTACGCCATTCTCCTTTTCTGTGTATTTTGATTAAAAAATTCCACCACATACTTTTCGTATATCTTTACTTGAATAAGATTTTCTTATTTTCCACTACAATGTTGCATGCAAACAGAGAAAAGAAAAAGCACCCCACATTGTGTATGCAGTAATGCATTTGCCTTTATTTCGATCTACATCTCACTAAAAATTTGCCTTCCTCTTTAGGTGTTGTCATTGATCTGAAAGAGAGTATATAAATCATCAGTGCTGGAAGTGAAATGAAGCCGATGATAGCAAATATTGGATGGGATCTACTATGCAGCCCGCGCCTAATCTGGACTAAATATTTTCTGGTTTTCTTTTTTTAGATAATGGGAACAATTACATCGTTTCCGGCCTCTTCATAGTGCACACATCCTTCTTTCATTTACCAAATACCCTGACAATAATTTTGTGTACTGAGCGAAAAAGAAACATTGCATATTTGCCCCAGCGTATAAAAAAATTTAATACGCTACTGGAAACAAGAATATGTATGAGACCCAAAATTGACATGAGTGTGCTATTTTCCTGATGATATCATGTGAGTTTCTGGAAAATTTTACTGGAAGGATATTCAAGTTTCCAGGTAGTAATACTAGATATCCTTTTATACTAGTAGCCAAAAAGAAGATACCCTTTTGTACTGGTTTTTAGATGTATAGTGGCTATAAAAGAGCGCCCGTCGATTATGCTACTAATGGATATGGTGGCATCTTTTTGGTGGAAAATAATTAGATGGATTATGACTGCAGATAACAAGTTGGATTTAGATAGGGTCAATTTGTTGGATATTTGTTTGCACAAAAACTAGTGATATCTATAGTAGCGCTAGCGCAAGCAAAGTTTTTGAAACATGCACATGACAAAATACAACGTTTCATTAGTGCATAAAAATATAGAAAAGATCAGGTTAGTTATGTATAACTGGGACTAGCATTTTGCTAAAGCTTAGAATATTTTGGTAGGACTTTCACAAAAAGTCAATTCAATTTTTGTAGTACGCGGGGAAAACATTTTTTTACGAGCAAGGGCAGTCGTTCCGTCATTTCATTAACAAAGGAGAAAAATAGAGTACAATTAAAAAGTTTACAAAGCAATAGTTGCCTGAATCGAGATCGAAGCAAGAGGTAAAAGAAAAGGAAGCTAAACTAACTAATTAGTACAGGAGAAATATGGAAGGAGCACACAACCGGAGAATTTTCCAAGGAATGGAAAGATATGAACTTCATGTCGTGATGCTCGCCAAAGAAGAGAATGATGCATACAAGCTAGCAAAAACTTCGCCTGTGCAATTCATTGATGCTTGCTAGTTTTCTCAGGTCCTCTCCGGTTGCTCCACCTTAATCTGTGCGTATAGAATGGTGCCACTATGCGTATAGAATGGTGCCACATGTTCTTCTTCGTTCTTCCTTAGGCCAGAGCTGCAGTCACCTTCTGAAATCATCCTGCCACCACCGTGAGGACTGTAGCAATTCGTACAATGTTTTGTGAGGGAAGCTACAGTGCCCTGAATTGATATTGTAGCAAGTACTGTTTGTAGGTCCTGTTGTGCCTATTTTGTATTGTTCATCGTTTACTGTAACATTGAATCTCATCCATCAATCCTAGATCCAAAGGCTAAAAATTGGACTACTCCTGGAATTCAGAGGATCCTGGATCTGCCACCGTCGGTGGGGCATCCTGTGGCTCCAGAACTCCTGCAATAGACATCCAACTAGCAATGTATTTTAGAACATTGTTGGTACGTAGTTTGTTTCCGCTTCTTGTAAGCAAAAATGGACAAATGACATTGCTGTCCTTTTTTTTTGTATCAAGGATGTCTGCTGTTAGCTCGATGTCCATGAGAACATGATGACTTTCGGTTCAGCTTTGGGCCGTTGGCCTTCCACAGATGTGTTGCCTCAAAGGGTCTAATGGTGTGGACGAGTATAGTCGTAGACTCGGAGAAAATAGCCATGTACTCCCTCCGTCCCATAATGTTTGGCATTCTAAGCACCATCTAATTTTTCCAAATGTTTGGCGTTCTCACTTCCGAAGCACCTTTTTCTTTTCCCAACACATCTCTATCTCTATCTCTCTCCTTCTCGTTTTCACAGCATCTACTTTTATCAACTTTTCTTAATTCCCATGCCCACTCCTACAATGCCAAATATAATGGGACGGAGGGAGTACTACAAAGAAAACGTCGGTTCAGCATTTACATTATACAGGTAATTGTGTATGCGTTAATCTCTACGTAGGTGGCATGCGGCAGTGGCAGCAAATCCCATGTGCCGTTGTTTTCCCTCTCTCGAGCAGCCACACCGCGTCGTGGGAGACACGACACGAGCCGTCACAAACCATGTTGCCAACCAAGTTGACTCTGCTTTCCGGTACGCGTCCAGGGCTTTTCGGTTGGTGCACTGAACCTGTCCGATCCAATGAGATTGCAGAGTTGGCGTCGTACCTCGTAGATGACTAGTACTACTTAATTGTGTCTAACCTCGTCAGTCCATGCCCAATATGGGAAGCCAGAGTCATTTTTGTAGCCGTTCGCCGTTGAGCAATACTACTCCTGTATGGACCTGGATACAGACGAGCATCATCAGGCAGGTAGGAGGTGAAGAATGTGGCCGCCATCAGATTCGACAGCGACGCATAAGTCTCGGTGAGCTGCACCTCTATATATAGGCCCTGTTCGTTTTCTGTCTTCTAAAATTTAAGATCTGTCACATCAAAGAGAATCTTATTATTTATGAATATTTCGATAATTTAATGACAAAACCCCGTTGACAGATTGATGCTAATTTTCGAGATGAATCTAATGAGCTTAATTAATTTATGTTTTGCTAAAGTGATGCTACAGTAACTATCTTCTAATCATGACTTAATTAACCTCATTAGATTCAGTCTCGTAAATTAGTCTAGGAGCCTGTAATTTATTTTATAATTAAACTTTATTTAATATTCCTAAATAATAAGATTCTCGTTAATGTGACAGCTATAAAGTTTAGACCTTGACCTTAGGAAACAAACACAACCCGGCCAATCCGATAAACCCCACGGCCACGGCCACCGATCGCGTAGATACAGACGGGAACTGGTGGTTCTCGTGGAGGTCGAGGTACAGTCCTGCTCCATAATGATAGCGTACTGGCACTGTTTTCATTGAAGTCCCAGTTGGCCGGAGGTGCACCCGGCCATTTGGCGGTCCGCGTCCGCAGGCAGCCCATGTGTGCTGCGGGCAATCTTGATGAATGCTTTGCTTCCCCTGTCTGTTTTGCGGTTCCCAGTGGGCCTTTGGCACAGGCACGCAGCAAAAGAAAATAGCATAGCTGCAGTCTCTAGTAATTGGTTGATGCTCTGCATGGTTGTAGCCATGCTTCATCAGCAGCAAATATCTTAAAAGCCTATAACAATGAGGAATTTGTTTCATCAACAAGGGATCTGTTTGGTTTGAGACTTGAGAGTGGGATGTTGATGGACCATCTCACACTCTTTGTAGGAATTAAGTTATCCCACGAAAAAAAACATGGGATGATAGATCAAGTAATCTAGGATAAACTAGACGAGCCAAAAGGTAACTTGTTTAATTTGACAGGTTGACTTTTTATTTTTGAATGTCATTCGACAGATTGACTGAGGAGATACATCAATTCGAAAACCTCTGGAGGAAGAATCGAGTTTGCAGGATTTGCCAACACGTAACCATTTTCACCCGGAACCCAGGAACCGGACTACCGCTGGTTTTGCAAATCCGGCAACAGCAGGTAGCCCTGCCCCTGCCCCATGTCTGAATGTCTGATGTCCATCACGGTCGGCAGCAACCTGGGTGACCACCCCATTCCTCGACATCCCAGAAAGAACTGGTCCCCAACCAGTCAGTGTCAGTGCAGTCTTTGTACTGAACTTGAAAGCACCCAAGAATCAAAAATGCAATTCACACAACGAGCATAGAAAACACCCCATCTGACCCTGTGCTTCAGGCCGGCCATATATAGCTTGTAGCTTCCCAATTCCGCTGGATACAATCAGCATACAACATTTTCTCAGATATATACATCACTTCCACACAACAAAAAAGAACATCTGAGAGTCCAAATTCAGAGCCAGTTTCGCCATTGACGGAGGCAGGAGTTCCTTCAAGCTGCAGGACTGTAGGTGGCCATGAACAAGGGCGTTCTGGCGCTGGTGGCTACGGGTCTCCTTCTTGGTCTGCCATTGGTGCTGCCACCGCTACCACCACCGCCACTAATCCTTCTCTTGGTCCCTGTGGTGATGATGCTCCTGCTCTTCTCCCTGGCTCTCGTCCCGTCTCACAACTGTGCATGCCCATCTCCGTATCAACAATGTTTGATGGCAAGGTACTTTCTGCCACCAGGTTTTATTCCCCCATCCATGTTCCATTTCTTCACTTTATTGACTATATATGATGTGTCATACAACATACAACAGTCAGACGGCCCCCAGGAGAACTTTTGTTCTGCCTTTCAAGCCAAGATGAAGCACCTCTTTCATGGAGTAAATTGGTGCTAAATCAACGAAGAAATGCATCAATACTAACTAGTCATTCCTGTTGTGCAAAGAATTTCCAGAATGTTGTCTCTGTGGGAGGCTGTATAACAGTAATCCGACCGTGAGTACCACTGCACCCGCAACAAAGCCAGGTGGAAGAGATGATGCCACAACGATGTATGGCAGTGGCAGGGTGAAAGCATAGATGGACAGTGGAACTGCACAAGAAAGCCATCCTTAGTGACCGGTTCATGTGGAAAGCAAAAATTTATTTTAGAGCTTTTGACATACAGTACCAACAAGAATAATGAGAAAATGATGTTGATTGTTATTCAGCATTTGAATTGTCAAACACTAATTTTTATGCTGTATTTCTAGATGTTATGATTTTCAACCACTGCTGCTTGTGCATGAAAATAGTGAGGAGGGCACTTAATTATTAGCTTCAATCTGACTAGTAGTGACTTAGTGAGATAGAAGCAGGTCCATGAAATGGAAAACCTTGTTTTCACAACAACAACAAACATAAACAGAGATTTCTTCTTAATTTCATCCGCCGATAATGTCAAATATTTGGTATCTTAACCAAACTACTCAAAATTTAAAACTAAGATTAAGCATGCCAATAAGTGACTCTGCTTCATCTTGACTATGTGTAGTAGATTCTTTGTAACAATTAGTCACTATTTTCATCATGTCCAACAAAAATGTTAAAAATTAAAGTTCTCATTCCATCTTGCACATCATAACATACAGCTTAATGCCTTTTTTTCTTTTAGGAAATAGCTTATAGTCATAACTGAAGCTCGTTTGTTAGATTGCACTAGAAGCAAGATATGCCGTAATTAGGTCTCATAAAATAAGGCTGTCAATAAAATGACTATAGTGGTTTTGTCAAACTATTTTTTGGATGCAGTTGTTGAAGTATAAATATATTGCCCACCCTTTCCCATCGGCTTAAGCTTTTGGGTACAACTGGTTGGTGCATACAAACTTAATAGCAGTAATACACATGGCGAAGTACAAGTGACATCAAAATTCTAGATGTGCTATTCACTAGAGTGGATAAGATGGAGTACTAAAGTATGTAAACCTGAGAATGTAGAGGCCAGCGATGACACAACTGCCGAAGAGATCTTTAGTAGGTTTAGTAGCGATATATTGTATCCCATGTTAACCAATACAAATAGAAGTGGCAGTAGTGGTGCCCCTTCACAACCTGCACAGTTCAAAGGCTTAACAAAAAAAGATGCTACAATGATTACAAGATTTAATCTACAGAAAGAAATGGGTACAATGTTCTTTAAAAGTTGTTGTAGATGATATTCTCTTTAAAATGAAGTACAACATGTTTTTTTTTAAAAAAAATCAACTGTTCTTCAAGTTCAATGTTGAATAACTATAGCTATGAATTCCCACTTGTTATAAGCTTCGAATTGCGGAAGCAGATGCGACTAATAAATTGCAAACATAGGATGGATCAAAACTTTAGATATGCTACATAAAAAATAAATCATCAGTGATTATTTCATATAAAATATCGTGATCTGTATTTTCCTTACTATGACTAGGAAAATAGCAACATACCAGAAGATAGTGATCCCATATTTAGGAAGCAGGCTGCACCATCTTTGATGTATGCTGGAAGCAGATGAAAAGGAACTCCCCATAGCTTCGACAGGAATGGCAGCAAGAGACACATAAAAAGGGCCTGAAATGGTAATTTTACTGATTATGATAGATGGCTGCTATATACTGCACACAGAGTAGTACACAATAGGGTCGTATTCATACCTGATAAGCCGAGCCAAACGAGTTGACAACAAAAAGATCAACTGAGCCACCCTGGAAACGAAATTAATGGAATAAGAAAAGCATCGAACAGACAAAATTTGGAGAAGAATGGTTAGAATCAGTAAAAATGATAACCATGGACGGAAGTGAGTACCTTCAGTTTCTTAGCAGCATCTCTAAATATTATTTCCTGCAAATATAGACTTTAATTTGATCAGGTAAAAATGGCAATAAAGCACACCAACAAGTTATTTGTATGATTAAAGTAAACTTGGTACCTTCAATATTGTATCAGCTGCTTGGAAAAAGAATGATAGTATCATTAATAGTGGCCATATAATTCCAGTACTTTTTAATGAAGCGCCAGTGCCTCCACTACACATGCCAAATATTCAAGTTAATACTTATTCACGTGAAGCAATCAAAAGCAAGCCTTCTGCTTTGAATTTATGGCTCATTTGCTCAAGCAGCACAAAACAATGATTTCTATTACAGTCTTGTAATGACAAATGAAACAATATTTAGTATTGCAATATGATGTTGTGCTGAAACATTTAGTATTGCAATATGATGTTGTGCTGCAAAACAAAAAAATTCTGAATACAAGAAAGATCATATTATGCTGAATCAATCCATCATGCTTAGGAGTTAGGAGCCAAGGGTTAAACTTTTTTAAAAAAAAATCATGCATAACATTTTAACATTACCTGCAGTAGCAATGAATTAAATGCATAGTACTCTAAAACACATGTGTGTGATGTATTCATGTATACCACTCTTGCAGTAAGCAATGAACGAAACACATCGAACAATAAAAATCTTGGCAGCATTATCAGAGAAGAGAAATATTAAACCATGGCTTACAGCTGTAAAAAAATATAGTCTTCTGCTATGCTGGGTACTAGAATGCATGCAATGAACAAGAGATTACCTACCTTGCTACAGTTATTATGACACCAATCGCGACTAGAAAGCACCCAACTATCTCGTTGATTTTATAGCGTCTCTTCAAAAAAATAGCAGAAAGAACAAGTTGCCATACAAGATAGGTCTGCAAGGAAGTGAAAGAGCAATTATAAACATGTACTTAATGTAAAAAACCAAGATAGTCTTATAATACTGATAGTGCTCACAACCTGCGACAGTATTGGTATTGAAGCTCCAGAAAGAACAGCTACCCCAACAAAACAAAACAAATAACACTGTGAGGAAAAGTTTCATGCATCACATATCAAGTACAGTTACTGATACAAACAAATGAACTGACAAGCCAAACTCATCAATATCAGTAAAAAAGTACTGCATACGGGTGAGCCAATAAAATGACCAGAACACTTTTGACTTTCCCCAGTTATTTACTTATACTTATTTATGCACATTCATGGCATGTCAGGAAAATCTATACTAGCAAATAGATGACTAAAGCTACGGTAAGTGGCAACTGAGTGTTTTAGTTAATGTTCACTGTATCAGCAAAATAGATCTAATTTGGTCTGAGAAAATTACCTCCAGCAGCCATCCCTGCTGCTGCTGCTAAAGCCTCTAAAAGTCCCACAGCTAGGAAGGGCATCTTCGGTAAAGACAGCATCTCGTCAGTGACAATGCCAGCTTGATAACGAAGATACAGGATCGAGAAATAGACAACTACATAGCTGTCAAAAATAAAAGATTCACACCATATTATTAGTGATCATCAAATGTCTCATACATATTCCGTAGAAAAGACCATTTCAAATAAGGATATTATCTTTAAGCAGGAGTATAAGGATTAAGAATGTTAAGTTGTTTGAAATTATAAAGCTTAAACAAGTTATAAATCATTGAAACAAGCATGTCATCCCTTACACAGGACTATATGGAATAGAATGTTACATTGTTTGAAACTATAATTCTTAAACAAGCCATCAAACAACCCACTGTTGTATTGTTCTAGAATGTAACAACAGAGCAACAATCTAAAAATCGTTTCAACTTTAAAGGCATCGACTTCACTCAACAACAGCTACGGATCTGACTCTAGTTAGTGCGCTATAACAAACAGGGAGAACAAGATGGGCATGCTACGTAGTGATGGAATAGGATTATAGGACCATGTAAAACAATAATGTATGCTACTAGCATAGCGGTTGATTCATCATATTTTACATCCAGTTGTATACTTTATAACGGTGGTGCTAATGGAAACAGAGCAATATTGATGGCTCATGTCTGCACATCACACGAATAAGATCATGCATGCTTCTGGATTATATGTATGTTCGATCAGTTATTTTAGAAGTAGGACCTTGACAAATCTCAAAGGTTGACTCGCAGTACTAAACATACTAAAACGGGGGAAATTGTCAAAATTCATGAAACTTAAGCCATTCCAATTGCATGCCTCCTTCAAATGCAACGCTCTAACAAGTACCTATTACAGTATTTTCAGTGCGAGCACGATAGACAAGTTGAAGACGGCACAAAAGGACAGCTGTGAAAACAGCCAGAACCAGCAGCCAGATATAAAAACAGAGGCAGGGCAATTCGTACTGCATCCAGATAAATAAAACAAGAAAAATATCTCGCCGTCACACACATGGGACCCCCAACCAGCAATAATGATTCGCGACACCGCACGGCTTGACGGAGACGAATCTCCGCTGTTCAAAATTCTCAGAGCCACTCTGCACAGTCACGATCCACTAGCACGCAGCAGCAAGTAACACAAAAACACCGTGATCGATCAACATTCAATAAAATGGTTGGGAGCGAAATCAATCGAGAAGAGGAGTACCCGAACGTGGCCAACTGCGCAAGGAAGAAGGGGTACTGGCGGAGCGGCACGAGCGCGAGCTTGTAGAGGACGCGGTTCCCCGTGCCCATGACCACGACGGCGGCGGCGGCCAGGGCCACCTCCATCCCGGCGCTCCTCCCGACCCCGGTGCTCCCCGCAACCTGTCCCGCCGCCGCGCACCGCGTCGCCTCCTCTCTCCCTCTCCTGTTCATCCATACCCGCGCCGCTGCTCGAGGTACCGCGTCGATCGGCCGCACGTGAGCCCGCAGCGCCACCAGCGCCTCCCGCCTCGGCAGCCCCAGCGCCGCGGCTCCTCCGGCGGTGCGCACCCCGGGGACGCGGAACAGCAGCGGTTGCCGCGCGGCGGAGGGGCGGCACGTGATGGGCGACGGCGCCATGGACGAAATTAGGAGTAGGTGGTTGCTCGGGTGGGATTGCTGCTGCTGCTTGTTTATACCATGTGGTTAGAAGCGAAAATGGAATGGCGAGAGGGAGGAAGATTCGCGCTTGTGCTGTTTCGTTTCGCCTCTGCTTTGCTTTGGACTTTTTGGTGGGTCGAGGGGGCGGCGCCAGCGAGCGAGCTTATTGGACTGGACAGCTCTGTTTTGTTTTGCATTCTGCCCGTTTTCGGTATTTGCGCGCAAGTCCTTGAATATTTAACGTATTGTTTTATCGTTTCACACACTTTGAAGATGAAGGGTGTGTTCGTTTCCTCCCTAAAATTTAGCATCTGTCACATCAAAGAGAATCTTAGTATTTATGAATATTTCGATCAATTTAATGACAAAACCCTATTGACAGATTCGTGTTAATTTTCGAGATGAATCTAATGAGCTTAATTAATTTATGTTTTGCTAAAGTGATGCTACGATGAACTCGTCTTCTAATCATGACTTAATTAACCTCATTAGATTCGTCTCGTAAATTAGTCTAGGGGCCTGTAATTTATTTTATACTCCTAATAAGATTCTTTTTGATGTGACAGCTATAAAGTTTAGACCCGTGAAAACAAACACACCCGAAGGAAACAAACTCATCGTCTACTTCGCGTGAATTAATGAAATTCACTCTCCTTTTTATTTTCACTCTTTTGTTTTCTTTCACACGAGTACTAGTCCCATAATATAATAAGACCAACTTTAAATTTGCAATATTTTCCCCGAGTAATATTTTTTTGCGAAGCTAAAATATTATTATACATAATCATATACTGCTTCGTTACTAAATTGTTGTCGACGTTGACTTTTTCATTATGTTTGACCTTTTGTCTTATTCAAAAAAGTTTAAAAAATATCATATATATTTTATTGGATATATTTTATCACTAAAGAAATTTAAAATATAGCATATGACTTTTTGTATTTGAAGAAATTTTTTGAATAATACAAACGGTCAAACCTCATAAAAAAGTCAATGGTGACAACAATTTAGTAAAGAAGAGAGTATTTTTATGAATTTTATGCATTCTAAAGAAGACAAATATGAATCTAGACAAATTCTTGTCCAGATTCATACTATAAATGTTTAGTATATTTTCGGATGGGGATAGTGGTATCCTCTATTTGCAAAAACACACCAGAAGCATTTTCTTAATCACTTTCTGCCCTCCATGTAATCAAAGTAGTAAGGTGAGATCTTTAACCTTCGCAGAGAAATCTAATAAGCTTGTTTGCATCAATGCAACATGATTATGTTCAATCATCGCTCCTAACCCTCATGTTCTTATAGAAAGACTGAGGGCTCCTTTAGAAGCAAGATTCTCAAAACGTAGGAATATGAAAAATATAGGATTGGAATTTGTTGTCGTATGAAATCCTATAGGAATTCAAAACACGGGATTTGTAAAAAAAAATGTTACTTGGATGTGGTGTAGGAAAAACACAGAAAAAATTATCATTTATCGGAACAATTTTTTAGAAGAGAGAGAGAGAGAGAGAGATATTGTGCATTGAACTTTTCAAAGGAATTCTAACATGAGGTTGGAAGGAGGCCTGATTGTTGAACCATGTTGTTGTTGAGTTAGTATCCATTTGCAACGGTTTGCACTAGTCCAAGAATAAATGCCAAGTCTAGGACATATAGAGGGCTTGTATGAGATTTCGATTTCCACTTGAAAGAGAATTATAGACTTTGGAAATGGCACTGATTGAGGGATTGATGATTGAGGGATTAAGGACTCCGGACTCGGCAGCAAAATTGAGCAGTATTTCCTGGTTACTCAAGAGTAGTAGTAGGTAGGACCATGGTTAACAAAACCGGTAAAAACCGACTGGTTATCCCGATTAACCGAAAAACTGATCGCGGCCGGTCGGACGATTCTACCGGCTAGCCGGGAGAACCGTAGCTATTTACTGTAGCTAATCGGTTAACCGACGGTTTTCCGGTTCCAACCAGACCGATCAAACCGGTTTTGTGAACCTTGGGTAGGACTGCCTTCTCATCATGCGAGACTTCCTGCTAGTGTAGCCCATGATGGAATGGAGCCTCACTCGCTGCAATTTTCCGGAAGACTCGTTTCCGTTCCGTCTGGACGGAGTGAGAAAATAGGGGAGATAAATGAAGGAAGAAAATAGGCGGAGACGGCCAAGCGAGAAGATCCGCGCATCTTTTCGTGGACAGCGAGATCACTCGCAGACACCTGCTCTCTGTTCCGCCGGCGCCGTGCCACGGGAGCATCAATGGGGTGGACCGTGGACCTGACTTCCTGCCCGAGCAAGCAATCTTTGGCGGGCGACGAGTGGATATTAGGTCACTGCTGAGGACAGCAGCCAGGCGCAGGCCCATTCCAACACCACCAAACCAAAACATTCAGCTTCCCTTTTGGTGTGGCTCTTCTTCTCCTGGTCCCCTGCTTCATCGTGCAACTCCCTCCTCTCAGTATTTGCCCATTTTTTTCTCTTTTCATCCCAGATCCCTTACTTGCTATACTTGCCTTTGTTTTACATCAAAATGATGACAATTACAGTATTAGCGAAAATATACCCAATCATTCTTTATTTACAGCATGTGCATTTTCCTTTGGTTAACATTAACCACCATGCTCATTCTATACACGCAACACAGAGTCAACACCCCACTGATGCAGCAGAAATAATCCATCAGAGCCTCTTGGATCGAATGAGGTACGCGACGGAACCAGAGGTCGCCAGAGGAACGGCGATGTCATCCGATAGCCAGCCCAGGCCCGGCAGGATCCTCTTGGCCACAACCGCGCACACCGGAGCGCCGAACAGGAACATGACGATTTCTACGGCAGTCTTGCCGAAGGTGAAGCTCTTGAGCCCCACCACATCCCTGCTGATCGCCACCAACTCGTCCTTCTTCAGCTCGCCCTCCGACTTGTGATGTTTCTGCATGTAGTATATCCATATACAGGTGAGATCAGTGCTCTAGCTACCCACTCTCATTTTTATTTTGTTCTCCATCTGGTTGGTTCTATCCAACAGTAAGAGAAACACAATTTTGTTCCCTGTCATTTACGGGTAATGACTTCCTAGAGGACGAAATCAAACAAGAAAATTACAGACTTGGAAAATGAAAAAAAATTGTTAATCTCTCCTTTTAATTTGTTTGCAAGTTACCTACACAGGTATTTTCAGATATGAATAGAAATGCCTACTCACCTTATATGCCTCGTAAAGGATTTCTTTCTCCGGGATCTTGTACTGGAACTGCCCACGTTCCTCGCAAAACATTCTGAACAGGAACAAACATTAAATTATGGCATGACATACTTAAACAAACATTAAATTGAATGCTACGTTTGCTCTAACTACAAGGTAGTGACATTTCCTGGGATCTAAGCAAGTGCTGAAAAATGATGCCTAGCCGTGTATGCAATCCAACCGAATACTTAATGGCTGCTAGAGTTCAATTATTTATCTTGGAATTAAAGCTGTGTCTAAGAGCATAGATTACAAAACATACTGGATGAGCTCGAAGATGGCGTGGTAAAATTCGTCAAAGGTCCGCACACGGGCAACATACTTCTGATAGTGTTCTTCCATGAACTGAACAAGCTTTTTTGCCTCATCAGGTTTTGGGACTTTCTGTTCACCCTTCTCATTCTTCAGAGGGGTTTTACTCTGATCTTCAGCTATTAGTTAAACCAAAACATCATTAGGAGCATTTGTAAGTCACATCTCACCTAATAACGTAGAATGTGTAGTACGATGTGAAGTGCAAACAGAAAATTCACATAAAGCCTATTGATCTTTCACGATTCAAAAGAGCAGAAGCTAATCCATCGGCTATGCCAGCAATTTGACATTGTAAAGTTTAGAAACATTAGCACACACATGTGACCTGGTGTAACGACGAACGAAGATGAGCAAGCGGTTCATCATACCTTGCTTTGCCTGAGTTGTATCCTGGTCCATTCTTGAAATGCCGGGACCTGATCTGTGTCCCTGTGATTATTTGAACTTCTGTGGAATATATATGGCAGACTAGTAGCCATGTTCCTTGAGTAGGTCAGTAGCAAGGGCATACCCTCTACAGGAAGCAACAAGGCCAGAAGGCAGAAACAGAATCTGGAAACCTTTGTCTTAGTCTATACGATATTCTATATCTCCAACTTCAGCATTTGATATCAAAGGCTAGGCTCTAAAAAGTTAGCCAGATTCTAATGAAATGCTGCCTTCTGGCATATAATCCAGCTCCACCCGCCAACCGTAATGTAGAACGAGCGTTAAAACGACCACCGCATTTCGTCGAGCACTTCGCGCGCATCGGCACAACTCTTCGATCAGCAGGTTATATTCTAGTAGCGTAATACGACGGGCGCATCAGCACAACTCTTCCGTCGATTTAGTCCTTCCTCTCGAGGTCCAGGAGGCGTTGCCGTCGGGGTAAGCAGATATCTATCCCCCGGCGCACACCACCAAGCACCAGACGTCGTTCAACTGTTCAAAGTGGCTGGATAGGTTGTCCCTCGCTGTCGAAGGGTCTTTCGTGCGCCACTGCAGCTTTTTCGTAGCCTGGTGCTTTGTGTGGTGGAGACAGCGGAGCGGCCCGACGAGCTTTTTTTTTTTTGATGGAAGGCGACGACGAGCTTGAGATAGAGAAGCCATGGCATGTGTTCGAGAAAATGCTAATTCCAGTTTGAGCCGATTTTTATGGCTGATCGATTTTGGATCAAATTGGGATCGCGATCCAATTTGGAAGCCCGACTAAAAGTTGAGGATGGGTCTGTTTTAAATTTGGCAAAATTGGCTCTAGAGCACCCTTCAATGGTGGTATTTGCCACAAAGCACTACTCAATGTTGGTTTTGCTAGAAAGCACTCTTTAAGTGTGGTTATTTGCTAAAAAGCACTTAAGCTAATATAATAATGATTCATGGGAGAGAGAATTCTTTAAATGACCAAACTACCCTCCCTCCAGTTTAAGCTTGTATATGACTATGTTTTATCTTATGACTTCATCAACCAGGAACTAGTTAAGTACAAGACAATTAAACGGTACAAATATGATTTATCACATCGATTTCAAATTCATATAGCATATCGATCTACCCATACATAGTCATATTTGTGCAAACATTAGCACAACAAAATAAGTTTATCCATATTGTGCAAACAAGTAGCACAACAAAATATGATTCAGACACTTTTTGCCACATACAAGTTACGGGAGGAGTCGGGGCGGCGACCTATCCCATCCCGAGAGATGCGGGAGGCTCGGCGGCGGTGGGAGGGAATCGAGCGGGCGCCGATCTGCGGGAGGGAATCGGACGAGCGGGGTCTAGGCGGGAGAAGCGGGAGGCCGGCGGCGGTGGGAGGGAATCGGGCAGGCGCCGAACCCGCGGGAGGGAATCGGGCGAGCGAGCGGGCAGCGAGGCAGGCGCGATCCCGCGGGAGGGAATCGGGCGGGTGTGGGCGGCGCGGGACCGACGAGGGTACTTTGGTCCTTTGAGTATTCCTCTATCTAATAAATTCTTATTATATTATCTTAAGTGCCTTTTAGCAAATAACCATACCTGAAGAGTGTTTTGTAGCAAAACCAACATTGAGTGGTGCTCTAGAGCAAATACCACAATTGAGTGATGCTCTAGAGCAAATTTTGCCTTTAAATTTCTACCGGACGGTCCACTAACGTCTCCATGGCCCACATCCCTAGACCCACTGACTCGGTCAATATCACATTCCCATGCTCTCGCGCCGCCCCATTCTTTCCCAGCACGCAGCCGCCGGGAACCGACAAACCCGCCTTGCATTGCATACAGACGGCTCCCAAGTTGAACAGTGAGAAAACAATTTTCTTGGCCGCTGGTATCTGTTTCTGCCAGCGGACACGATCCCCGTGTCACGCCGGCGACGATGTTCCCGTGATTGCAGCCTTTGTGCGAGCTGGTTTGGGTCGTTTTGTTCAGTCAATTCGATCCCTTGCTGCCGCTGCCCGAGTTCTGGAACAGGGTGTGTTCGTTTTCTTTCCTCTAAAATTTAAGATCTGTCACATTAAAGAGAATCTTATTATTTATGAATATTTCGATCAATTTAATGACAAAACTCTATTGATAGATTGGTGCTAATTTTCGAGATGAATCTAATGAGCTTAATTAATCTATATTTTACTAAAGTGATACTACAAGTAACCGTCTTCTAATCACGACTTAATTAACCTCATTAGATTCGTCTCGTAAATTAGTCTAGGGACCTGTAATTTATTTTATAATTAAACTTTATTTAATAGTCTTAAATAATAAGATTCTTTTTGATGTGACAGCTCTAAAATTTAGACCCTGTAAACGAACACACCCTGAATTGCATCAATTTCGTTACCTGCTATCTTCAGTCTTAGACATGACAATCCAACAACATTGATAACGGGTTTAGAGCAGGCAGAATTTGCGCAGCCTTTTTCTTTTTATATAATATAAAAAATCTGGGAATGAAGCGTGAAGCATGAATCTTAATTCCTTATAACATATTGAAACAAATACAATCTGGACAGTGGCGTAGAACAGCAGGTGCAGTTTCAAACTGACCTGAAGGGGTTAAAAAATGCAGAGAACAACTGAACCCAAACGAACAATGCAATGCAGCCTGTATGCATACAGAACAGAGAGGACCGAACGAACAGAGCAGGTGGGCATCATCAGTGATCCATCATCATAGTCTTGAACTCGTCGAAGGTGAGCACGCCATCTCCGTTGAGATCGAACCTGCAGATCATGGATTGGCAGTCGCCGACGTCCTGGTGCGCGCCGAGCTTGCTCAGCATCCGCTTCAGGCTCAGCGCGGTGATGCACCCCTCGCCTTTCATCTCGTACATCCCGAACGCTTCCTTCAGCTCCTCCTCCTCCTTCCCGTCCTCCCGCTCCATGTCCACAAGCTTCAGGAACTCCTCTTCGCTCAGCAGCCCGTCGTCGTCAGTGTCCACCGATGCCACGAGCGCAGCGGCGTCCTCGGGGGACACATGTTCGCCAAGCGTCGCCTTCATGCAGAGACGAAGCTCGGTTGCCGAGATCTTGCCATCATTGTCACGGTCGAACGATGAGAAAGCGCGGCTGAATTCGCTGGAGGAAACCATGGCGGATGAGCTTGAGCACTTTGTGTGTGTGATGGTCTGTAGATGAATTTATAGCTCCGGTACCACTGGTAGTAATAAACTAGATCTGTTCTGCGACTCAGATTGATGCAATGCAATGAGAAGCTCGTATCCTCGCATGGTCTTTATAGGTGCATGCACGGACTGAACTTGCTGAACTTGATGCTGACAGACAGAGAATGGAAACAGGGGTGACTCTTTTTGGGCAAAGAAATAGAGAGGTTCTCAGGTCCAAAATAATGGCCATTATTTTTCCTCAACTAATGGCCATTAGTTCAATGGTAGTTTAGTAATTGCACTAAAAATTAATATTTTTTATCATACAAACTTGTGTTAAATACACTAAAACTTGACTATAATAATAATAATGATGATTAATCAAATTTAAAATAAATATTTTATAACATATTCATATAAAAATTGACTAACTTATTAGTTATGATGAATTTTTGTATTATAATCATATTATTTTGACAATATTACCCTTACTAATGACCATTAGTTATTAACTTCTAAATTTTAATCTACACCGTTAGATCCAACTAATGGCCATTAGTTGAGGGAAAATAATGACCATTATTTTGGACCTGAAAACACCCCAAGAAATATTAGTCAAAGTAGTTCACTTAGCCAAAAATTGAATTCTTTTTTAAACAGCATAACTTCTCTGAACTATTTCAGTCTTTTTCATGCCTCATTACAGTTTCTAGCACAAGTTCGTTTTCTGTCCTTTTCTATTTCTGTCTCGAGACAGCTTCATTAGGTTATTCTAGTCACAGCTGCCGGCCGGCGGGAAATCTAATTTAATTTTGGCACTTTCTATGTCAGTTTTACATGCTCCATTACTTACTAATTATTATGATTTTAGTTTAATATTAGACAAGCTCAGTAATGAAACTATGAAAGTGGTCCTCATAACTCATAATAAGCAGTCATATGCGGCATGTAGTTGCCCAAATGCTGAAAGAGCTCAGATCCAAGCGGGTGACCAACCTGGCCCACATTAATCTCCGTAGAAAAGAATGAACAGAACATTGACCTTTGCATTTTTTTTTGTTTATAATTTTATCTAATATTTTAGGTAGAATGCAAAAAACACATAGGTCATACGTCATGTTATCATTTTTTCAGTTCGGCGTGTTGCCATTTGGTGTATGTGCTGGCGCCCAAGCCAGAATAAGCAGATGCCTTTTCTAATAAAAGAAAAATGAAATGAACATCGTTCTACCAAGTGTTAGTATTTTTTCTTTTCTTTGCTTGCTATCTCCGGTGTTCTCTACGTCACATTCTTATTCAGGTACCTCATAGACGCCGCCTCCCCTCAACAATCTGAACCACGTGGGCGGCCTACCGCGTCAGCCACGTGGGCGCTGGTGGTGGAAGGCTCCAGTGATGCTTTGGATTGGCACTCCTTGCGCGCTAGGAGATGGGGTGGTAGAGGTTTGCCAGGAGACAAGGTGTTGGGGATAACCGGAGAGGAGAGAGATGGGGAGGTGAGGGCTCGCCATTGCCACTCGCGTCGCCGCTCCGTGTGTGCCGGTCGTCGCCACCGCTAGCGCTAGCGACCAAGGGGTGGATGGGGCAACGAAGTGGTGGATGCTAGGGTTTGGCAGAGGGCAGTATCTGTTTTTATTCTCTTCGTGCCGCACCTAGATCGAGAGCCATTGCACGGATATTTTGCAAAGAGGTCCCTCTCGTTCTATCTATTAGTAGTTGATGCTATTTTCCTTTGAGACCTTCCTATTTTATAAAAATTATACAGATGTGTGTTCGGTGTTTTAAATGTTTTGTACAGAGACCCTTGCCCTTTTCGTTATTTTTGTCACCTATTTCATCACCCTCATGTAACATTGGCTGTTTTCCGTTTAGCTCAACCTCTACCAAATTGGGCGCAGGTAGCGCGCCTGCTCTACTAGTAGTCTAAAGTAGACTCAGTATCACCTAGCAGCAAGGAGAGAGTTTTGACGTACGTGGCCGTGTTCTCCGTACAACACGTCGGTTTTCAATGACGTGGCCTGTTTCCGGGTATCGAACGTGGCTTCTTTCAAGCCATTCGTTTTCCACGGCCCGTCTGCGGGGAATTTTTACGGGCTAGCGGTTCGTCCACGGGTTCCATTCCTCACGAACGACCCGGACACCGCATCGCCACCTCGATCCCTCGCATCGGCCGCGGCAAGTCCGGCGACGGCATCGAATCTCGCCGCCGGCCGCCGCCACCTCGATGCCTCTCACCGGCCGTGCTTGCGGCAATCCGGCGAGCCCAACGATCGCGAGCCAGGCCCAGCACCTGGTTCTTGCTCTGCAGCCCGTCGGGGAGGCTGGTCTCGAGCCGCCGCCGCCGATGCCGATGCCGCCACGCTTGGAGCGCGAGCACAACGCGACCATGGAGACGAGCGTGGTCGAGCATGCACTTGCCGCTCTTGACGCGGACCTGGTTGATGCAGGTCCTAGGGCGAGGAGCGCTTTGTGGGCTCGAGCAGTCCCGCTCCCGCGGTGGGTGTCGGTGCTGCACTTGGACGGAGCATCCTCTCTTGAGGCTACGCGGCGGGCTCGGAAGCTGGAGAGACAGCTCGCATGGCCGAAATCGAGGGAGAGATGGCGCACGCGGTTGGAACTACCTCGACCTGCGGGGCTACGCCCGTCGTGGCCTTCTCCATTTGCAGGATTTTTTGCGCTGCAGCTTCATGCTCGACGTTGACCGAGTGGTGGCGACGTGCAGCCGCAGCCAAAGGAGAAGAAAAATCTTCCTCACTGAGTGGGCTTGTGGAATGACGATTGACAGTGGGAACTGATTTACATTAGAGTTGTTACGTGATTTGAGGACTGAAAAATCAGGACAATGGATTTGAGACCTGGGAAAGAAAATGAGGAGATTTTGGAGATTTTTTCCTTGCTCCTGAGAGAGAGGGCGACGAGGTGAAGGGAAATGATTTCTGACCAAAATGGTGGTTGATAACAGGGCTTGTGTGCTTGCTAGGCTGCAGGGAGTAGGCATGCTGCGGGGGTAGGCGTGAAGCATTCAAGCCGTGCGCTAGAGACTAGAGACTAGAGAGGACCAAGAAGAAGAACGACCGTCGGGATAAAATAAGGTCACGACAATTTTATGAATAAGATCCTTTTTATTTTCTATTGACATGTTTATAGTTTATTCTTTTTAGTTTATGTTGCAGCCTCAAAATATTAGTATTTCAAATTATTTTTTAGTATTTAACTCAATAAATTATCAACACATAAGAAACTAAAATAAACAATTCATTAAGACTAAACAGGCGCAGCATAGCGCGCCAATCTATCTAGTACATCTATAGCTAAGAACAAATTCATCTATCAAAAGCAACTAGCATGCATGAGCCAACGATGCAATGTGTCAACAAATGTTCATATGATACATGTACATCTTCCCATCGCACATGACACTGCACAACGCAAACTACTGAACATTTGACCTTAACCCCTAATCATCGTACTGCTACGCTACGCATCCATCATGACCTTGAACTCGTCGAAGCTGAGCATCCCGTCTCCATTGAGGTCGAACCTGCAGATCATGGCCTGGCACTCGTCGATGTCCGGGTGTTCGCCAAGCTTGCTCAGCATCCGCTTCAGGCTCAGCGGCGTGATGTGCCCTTCGCCTTTCATCTCGTACATCCGGAACGCCTCCTTCAGTCCCCGGCACCTCTCCTCCTCCTCAGTTTCCATCTGCACCAGCTTCAGGAACTCCTCTTGGTTCAGCAGCCCGTCGCCGTCGGTGTCTGCCGACGCGACGAGGTCCCCGGCGTCCTCCGGCGATATGTCCTCGCCGAGCGCGGCCTTCATGCATAGCCGAAGCTCAACGGCCGAGATCTTGCCGTCATCGTCTCGGTCGAATGCTGAAAATACGCGGCTGAACTCGGATGTGGCGATCGCCATCTTCAGAAACATGAAGGTTCAGAGACTGTTATGCCCTGCGAACCTGTCTGCAATTCTGCACACTGCCAAGCAAGCAAGCCTTTCTAGTCTGATCTGTCTGTCTGCAACTGCAATGGTGCGATCTGGAGCTTAATCAGCCGACCAGGTGTCTATTTATACCGCAAGCCATGCATTCAAGTACTAGTGTATGATGAGTTTGTGTTGAGACATTCAAGGCACAGCTATGCCTGCGGAACCGGTCGTTCAGTTGATAGTGTCAATGGCAATTCTTAGAGTTAGCGGTATGGGTCATACATAATTTGCAATAATTAATTTCCAAGATGACAAGAGACTGCCATCCATTCCAACAGAGCCGGAATTGTCAGCTGCCAATGATGATTTAATTATTGCAGTGCAAGGAAATAGTCTGACGTCGCGAGAATGGCGCGCGTATAATTAACCTGTTCCTCAGCCGGCGCCCGGCAGACTACGACAAAGTCCTTGTTTGACCTGTTTAGTTCCTTCTGCTTGGTCTTTTCTCGTTTTTGAATGAAAGTATATACCGTACAGCTTTTTTTTTAAAAAAAATAGCGTAAGCGGAAACAGAAGATGAACAGGTGGCAAGTAATCCTATATGGATGGTGGCTGATATATCATTTGTAGTAGCATCATGAGCAATTGAACACTGAACTCTATTTCTGTTCAAAAGTAACGATGGGAGGGGACATGCCACAGGCCAGAGAAATTTGAACACCAATCACTATGGCATGCAAGGACCTTCAACTCATCTCACCCTACAAAAAAGGACTTGGGTCTGTTCAACACACACGGGCAATTGAAAAATGCCGGCCATTTCTAGTCAAAAAACACTTGCCTGTTCTTGTTTTATTTTTTTGAAGGAAACATGCTCTTGTTATTCCCTCGGAAGGGTACACCGTAATTTCTTAATATAATATAAACAGTGCCAGATAGCTGATTACTTACATTGCTCCAATTATAAATACCGATGCCAACGATCTTTCAACGGCCAGGGCAGCAACTGATTCTCAAAGAAGCAACCAAACACAGCGGAAGGACCAATCCTGAATTCCACCAAGAATCCAAGATGGTTGCCTCAGGTGAGTTGAGCCGCGTCTTCGCATCGTTCGACCAGGATGGCGACGGCAAGATCACCGCCAGCGAGCTGCAGCTCTGCATGAAGGCGGCCGTCGGCGAGGACATGTCTGCGGAGGACGTGAAGGCGCTGATGGCGTCGGCGGACACGAACGGCGACGGGATGCTGGACGAGGAGGAGTTCGTGAGGCTGGCGCGGGAGACGGAAGAAGCGGATCAGGAGTGCAGGTGGCTGAGTGAGGCGTTCAGGATGTACGAGATGGAAGGCCGAGGATGCATCACACCGCTGAGCCTGAAGCTGATGCTCGGCAAGCTGGGCGCGCACAGGGACATCGCAGAGTGCCAGGCCATGATCTGCAGGTTCGATCTGGATGGAGATGGTGTGCTTAGCTTCGACGAGTTCAAGACTATGATGATGGATCAGTGATGTGACGGGCTCCTGCTTGCTTGGGTTCAGGTGTTGTCTGCTTTTTTTCCCCTTCAGGACAGCAAACTAGTATAGACGGTTCTACGTTATTGTCCAGATTGTGTAATCTCGAAAAATTATGTATAAGTAAGATTCATGCTTCAAGATTCATTCCCGGAATTTTATATGAGATGGATTTATAAGTTAGCAATGTCACATTCAAAACTGAAAACAACAGTGTCAAAATGAAGCAGCGCAGTTCTCTTGCGTGTTCAAGAAAAAAAATGAATCAATGCAGTTCAAGAGCAAGGACACGAATCGTACGTCACCGACATGAGTAGATTTAATCTACTAACCAAAATTAATTTACCAGGCGAACAACAGGCTTCAGAAGGGCAAACACCGCCGTCAGCCGGCAGCGCGAGATCGTCTTTAGGCTTGCATGGCCAGCGGCGAAGGAAATTATGTGGGCTCTGTTCATATTGGGAGCCTGATATTGACTGCTAGAAGGTGATAGGAACGCCTTCTTCTTGTAAAAAAGGAAGAAGAAGAAGAAGAAGAAGAAGAAGAAGCATGCGGCGTAGAGACGGCGGGGCTAGTCGGTTCCCGGCGGCCGCATGAGAGCTTGGGCCGTCTCTGGACCGAGTCAGTGAGTAGGCGTGCTGAGCTTTCATATTGGATCGTGGATCATAATAATTGCGATCCAAAATCGGCCCACCTAGTAACGTTAGATTCAATTTGGCAGGGGAAACGACTTGGCCGAAGGAACTGGTCTTGTTTGACGCGGTTTCCAACCTTTCTTTTTTTTCTCGAACGCGCAGGAGAGCTGCGTGTCTTTATATTAAGAAGAAGATAGAAACGAGTCTTTTACACGGCCTATGATGGCCGAATACATGTGCGTACGCGCCCGTGAAGGAAAGAAAACTACTGAAACTACCGCCTGCCACTACAAGAGAGCGCGGAGCTTCCGAGCGCCTGCAAGCGCCCATAGCCGTGCCTCCTGCCAAATATCGTTGATTAGCTGCTGCAGGCTCGGCGACGCTGCATCAAAGACGCACCGATTGCGGTGCTTCCAAGTCTCCCATGCCACAACCATGACCAGGGTGTTAAATCCTTTGCGCTGCTCTCTCGTTGACGCTCCTAGCTGCCCGTCTCCACCAATCTTGGAAGGATGATTCATACGGCGTCGGCGTGACAACCTCCAAATTTATGGCGCTGAGGACTCGGAACCAAACTTCTCTAACGAAGACGCAGGAAATAAGGATGTGATCGATGCTTTCTTGAACCTGGTCACATAAAGGGCATGCCTCCGGATGTGGTAAGCCGCGTCTTGCCAGCCGGTCCGCCGTCCAACATCGCCGCCGGGTCGCAAGCCAAATGAAGACTTTGACCTTCAATGGAGCCCAAGACTTCCAAAGTCGTTTATGTGGCTCAAAACCAATTCCGCCGATGTAGAACCGCTGATACGCAGACTTGGAGGAGAAGACACCCGACGGGCATGGCGTCCAAACATGGACATCATGCTCCTGCAGCACTAGCTGTATCGTGGCGACGACGTCCCATAGCAAGAGGAATTGCCATGTTGCCAGCACTGGTAAACCCCCTACCACATCTCTCACCCATGCGTTCTGCGTCAGGGCGTCACTTACTGTCCTTGACCGCCACCCCCGCTGTTTGACAAACGGCATTAGGGCAGGGGCAAGATCCTGAATTGAGCTTCCGTTTATCCAGCGATCCGTCCAGAATAGGGTCGAACGTCCATCACGAACGGTTGAAGTCACCGAGATGCGGAACATGGTCTCTACCGTCTCCAAAAAGTGCATGTCAAACATTAGCCAAGGCTTGTCCGGATCAGTCTTTCTCAGCCACATCCATCGCATGCGCAGGGCAGCAGCCATGATCTCCAGGTTGAGCACCCCTAATCCACCTAAGTGCAGTGGCCGTGTCACATGTGACCAGGAAACAGGGCAGTGGCCTCCATGCAATTCCTTGTGACCTCGCCATAGAAAAGAACGACGCCACTTATCTATTGCCTTTATGAACCACTTCGGCAGGTCAAGGGCAATTAGAAGGTGGATCGGTATCGCCGTGAGCACCACACGCACGAGTATCGGACGTCCAGACGTCGCCATTAAGGCCGCCTTCCAACCAGGTAACATGTCGGCCACCTTGTCGATGTAAGGTTGTAAATCAGCCTTCGACAGCCTGCGAACGGATAAGGGGAGGCCAAGGTATTTGCACGGAAACTCGGCGACGCTGCACTCCATGCTCTGTTGCAGCAGCTGTACCCTCTGTTCATCACATCTAATCGGCAGGATAGCAGATTTGGCCAAGTTGGTGTGCAGCCCCGAAGCATGACCAAATTTTTGAAGTATCGTCCTGATCACCGTGAGGTCTTCCGTGCTCGGCGTTGCAAACAAAACGACGTCATCCGCGTAGAGTGACATGCGGTGTCCAATACTCCTGGCTGCCAATGGCGCAAGCAGACCAAGTTGTTCTGCCTTGTTGATGAGGCTACTTAGGACGTCCATGACGAGAATAAAAAGCATCGGGGACAGAGGGTCCCCTTGCCGCAATCCTCGCTTATGGTTAATGAAGTCTCCCGGGTGGCCGTTCAAGAGAACCCGCGTAGAGGAGGTTGATAGCAGATTAGCAAGCAGATTCCTCCAACGTCTTCCGAACCCGAGGTGTGTGAGGATTTCAAGGAGGAATGCCCAAGAAACCGAGTCGAAGGCCTTCGTTATGTCTAGTTTAAGTAGTACTCTTGGCTGACCTTTTGTATGGAAGAATTTTGTCATCTGCTGCACTAACAAGAAGTTGTCATGAATGCATCGTCCCCGAATAAAGGCGCTCTGATTTGTGGCCACCATTTCATTCAGTCTTTTTGACAGTCTTTTCGCCAAGATTTTCGTCGAAGCTTTGCAAAGCTATGCACTAGGCTGATAGGCCGATAATCCCCCACAGTTTGGGCGTCCTCTTTTTTAGGTATGAGGATCATGTATGCTGAGTTGAGACGATAGAGTCTACGCACATCACCGCCGTGAACAGCACCAATAGCAGCCATGACATCTTGTTTTATGATAGACCAACATGTCCGGTAGAAGCGTCCTGTGAATCCATCGGGACCGGGGGCCTTGTCTGGGTGGAGATCCTTGATAACCTCCCATGTCTCTTGTTCAGAGATGGGTTCCTCAAGGGCTGCAAGATCATGTTGGCGTTGGTGGAAAGCCTGTAAGTTTAGAGTCTCCGTCCTTTGTTCAGCTTGGCCCAACAAGTTGCTGAAATATTCCCACACAAGTTCCTCCTTGTCTTCGTGCGACGTTGCAATTCTTTCCCCATCTTGCAGCTTAGCTATGAAATTTTTCCGCTTGCGGAACCTAGCATGGGAATGGAAAAAAGCGGTGTTCGCATCCCCTTCGGCTAACCAAACGATCCTGGAGCGCGACCTGACAATCGTTCGATGCAGCGACGCAAGTGCCAGCATATGCTGCTTTAGCTGCCGACGCAGCCATGTCTCTCCCGTTGTTAGTGCACGCAGGTCCTGTGCAATATCCAACTAATGCGACAGATCGCGAGCTTGCTCCAGCTGCGCCGCTACATTGCCAATCTTCTTCTGGCTCCATGACTGGAGCGCACGGCTGGTGTAGAGTAGTTTCGATGCTAGTCGATCAATGGGACCACCGAGTTCCATGCTTGAGCAACTGTTTCACTAAAGCCATCTAATTGTGGCCAGAAGGATTCGAAATGGAATCTCCTTTTGCCCGGTCCGTTGCTATGTAAGCTGAGGACAAGGGGACAATGGTCCGAAATGCCCGCAGCCGTGCTCATCAACAAGTGGTTTGGAAATGCCGCTTCCCAATCCGACGTGCAGAAAATTCGGTCAAGGCGAACAAGAGTTGGCGCTGCCCGCTCGTTGGACCAAGTGAAACGACGGCCGAGTAGATCAATCTCCTTTAACTCCAAGTCATTGATCGCACGTCGGAACCTTCCCATCATTGCACGATCCAGATTCTGGTTGTTTTTATCCTCCGCCCGATAGATCAAATTAAAGTCACCTGCAATCATCCATGGCCCCGAGCATGCAGCACGAATCGCGCGCAATTCCTCAAGAAACAGGATTTTTCGGGCATCTTCCTGCGGACCGTAAACAACAGTGCACCACCATTGCATGCCACTGTTTGTTTGTAGGAGAACAGTGGCCGAGAAGGAGTCGATGCGATGAGTGATTGCTCCGGCATGACGCGCTGCTCCAGGCAATGAGCAGTCCGCCCCGCGTTCCAGATGCCGGCAGCACAACATGCTGGTCAAGACCGGTACCAAGTGTCGATAGCAAGATGCGCTGTGACATGTCTTGAATCTTGGTCTCCTGCAAACATACAATATCCGGGCGGGTAGCCGCAATAAGGTCACGCACGGAGTCACGGCGGGACTTACGATTCAGTCCTCCGACATTCCACACTAGGATGCTAGATATTTCCATTGCAAGGTAAGAAACAACAGGCAGAGCTGCCCAAATGGAGGCTAGACGAGCAGGAAGTCCGTAGAGCGCGCTTCATCGTCGGGTGGCACAGTCCACCCAAAGAGCGCGGCGAGAGCTGTGAGGTGGGATCGAGAGAGTGGGTGTTCAAACATGCGTGTGTACGCCTCTCTTGCCTCCGGCGAGATCGACTCCTTTTCAGAGATAACACCCAACTTGCGCATTAGCACGGTTTGTGCACGATCAAGCACTGTGCCAAGGGGTCCTGTGTTGGCGATACGTTTACTTCTCCGCAGTGTGCTGCTCTCCTTGTTGGCGGACCTTCGTGCGCGGGCAGTTGGGTTCGCCAGCGTGCTTGCGCTGCTCTGGTTGATTGGCACTGTCACAGATTGGACGAAGTCTACAATCGCCTGACCTTGATTTGTGGTTGCACATTGGGCTTGCGAGGAGTGCACAGCCTGCGTCTCGTGTTGGTCCACACGTTCCAGCCTCGGTTGACCGCTGTCGGGCCCATCTTGATCTAGTGGCGAGCTATCCGGTTGATGGCCTTCATGTTGTGGGGGCTCCTCTTCCCCGTTCCTGTCCGGCCCAGTCCCTGTGGATGTATCCCAAGGCGTCGACGGCTCGGTCACAGCCCAGATCGAGGGATCGATATGGGCTGAGAACCTAGAAGCTTCTTGCACCATCGGGTCAAAGGCGGCCTCCTGACCCCGACCCCGCGCTTCCAGATTGAAGATGATGTCGTCTGTTAGCTGTTGCTCCTGACGCGCATTGACGCCTCGTGTCGGGGGCCGTTGTGCCTCACATGTCTCTGCTCGCCCGGTTGAAACAGTGTACGTTGGGTCCACAGTTAATGCATCCTGGCCATTGGTGGTTGGGGTTCCTTCCTTGCTAGCGCCGGCGCCAGGAACATCCGACGTCGGCAGTGGCGCCGCCGGTCCCGGCAGGGCCTCCATACGCTCCCTGCGTGAGGGGGCACGGGTGATTTCCCCGCGTTCGCTTCTCTGGTCTAAAGCGCGCTCGCCGGCTGCGATGCTTCGGTGTCTCCATGTCGGAGGATTCATCCTCGGAGGAATTTGTGAATGGCGGAGTCGGCGGTGGTGAGGGTGGAGGGGAGTCTGGCGGGAATCTCATAAGCAGTCGCCTAACTCGAATTTTGACGGTGTAACTCAAGACACGCCTCATGTGTTGGGATGGCTCCTCATCCAGCGGCTCAGGGACGCAGAGAACCATTGCCTCGGGGATAAACTCGGGTCTAGTTGTCCAAGCTGTGAGCTTGAACACTGAGAGATCCTGTCGATTCAAAGTCGCCGGGTCGACATATAGCATTGAGCAGTAAGGCCGGAGAAGGTCTGCCGCTGTCGTCGGCTCCCACACGTGAAGGGGAATTCCTTCCAGCTCGATTAGCACCTTGTGATACAGAGCTCCGTGGTCAGCATAGACAAGGCGGTTCCAAGGCCGGATTCCTAGCGAGAACGCCGGCGTGACTCGCCGTGTGCTCGATCAATGCGGATTCGATGGCGTCATCTCAATCTCCGCGTCCGGGTGCCGCCATGCTATTGCTATCTCCACCAGACCATCCAAGACTTGAACGCGGTGGCGGCGGGTGGTGCGCGCCACATCTGCGTGTACCTCGACGTCGTCACGGATATGGGGCAACAAGATGATGGTTAACTTCATACGCAGATCTTTATCCTAGTCGCAAACACGGAGAAAAATAGAATGGCCGGTGCGTGCAAACCTGAACTATAGAACACGTGTGAAAGGCTAAAACAATCAGGCGTTGCAGCGGCTCAACACGGCAACATGTAATAACAAGGATCAACGACGTCACCATATGTGGCGGCGTGTATGGACATGCATACGACCGCGTGAGAGCTGCCTACCTGATCCTGACAGTATTTAGTCGGCTACCGACCTGGACATTTGAAATCTGGAGATGTTGTTGACCTACCAGATATTACTTATTTTACAAGTTAATTGTCAACCATGTTGTGTAAAGTTGAACAAAATTTGCAACTGAAGTTTGAAAACTTTGTGGCGATTTGAATCAAGCTTCTAGGAGCAATACTAAATAAAAGGAATTTGTGTCAAATGGGTTGGTTGAATTCACGAAAGTTTCGTGATGTAGTCTGGTTCCACGTGTAGGTGGGAGAGGCGCTCCGTGGACCAACCAGCCGACCCAATCCCTCGTCGCCCAGCCAATGAGCCAAGTCAGTAGAACCCCAACACGCCAGGTCGGAATCTTCCTTGACCCATTATTCCACGGAATCTCCTTATCTTGCCATAAATTGCACCATCCCGTGTGATATAAAAATATTAAAAAAGTTGTAGCACCCGGTACTCACGCTGAAACATCCTCTCCTACGCCACGGAATTCCCAAGGTTCCCGTTCAATTCAAGTACCCACGACTTTAATTTTTTTCCCCTCGCAGTCCACTATGCGCGTCTTCAACACGGCATGGCTGCGCATCGACGACCCTTTGGGGCGTCTTCCTGCCTTACCGTGAAGCTTCGAAATTGCGCGTCCGTCCTATGCGTGTCTATATAAACACAGGGCCAGTCGAAGGCGTCTGTCGCAACCACAAGTGTTCACTCGATCATATCATCTGCAAAGGAAAAGCACAACCAATTTCAGCAGCCAGCTAGTATTGATTAGCAAAGTTAAGGAGGAAGAAACAGATCGCAGGAGAGGATGGTTGCTTGTCATGAGTCGTCTTCGTCGAGCAGTGAGCTGGTGACTCTGTTCGCGGCGTTCGACAAGGACTCGGACGGCCGGATCTCCCCGCTGAGCTGCGCGCGTGCATGAAGGCGACGCTGGGCGAGGACGTCTCGGCCGCGGAGGCGGCGGCGCTGGTGGCCTCCGTGGACGCCGACGGCGACGGGCTGCTGGACGCCGACGAGTTCGTGCGGCTGGTGACGGCGGCGGAGGTGGCCGACGACGAGCAGCGCCGGGGGCTCAAGGAGGCGTTCGGGATGTACGAGATGGAAGGCGAGGGGTGCATCACTCCCAAGAGCCTCAAGAGGATGCTCAGCAGGCTCGGCACGCACCAGGACATCGACGACTGCCGCGCCAGGATCTGCAGGTTCGACCTCAACGGCGACGGCGTCCTCACCTTCGACGAGTTCGTCGTCATGATGAACGCATACTGAAGCCATTACTTGCACTGCACCTGAGTTGATTAGTCCGCCGAGTTCATCTGTGCATATATAGTTGATTCATTCATTCGAGTTGATCTCTGTATAGTACTATGCTCGTAGTTCATTCATTCATTCATTCGTTTGCAGGAGTCACAGTAATTTATTCATTTGTTTTTACGGAGTCATAGGAATTGACATCCCTTCCCTGTGTATATATATTGGTGGTGATTAGTGATTTTCCTCTTGGTTTGCCGATTGTGTGCACTCACACTCGCCTACATTTTTTCGGTCGCCTGTCATCTTTCAGTCTTTGTTTGATGGGCAACTCTGAACTCTGAACTCTGAATAAAAAGGGAGTTGACAAAAATGTGAAACACGAGGTGAGGTGAAGCGTGGGCCTGATGCGAGTTTATGGGCCGCGCACGTCCCAAGGCGGTAAGCCCGAACTAGAGGCAGAAAAGTGCGGCCCGATTCTTAGCAGCTCCTCCAAACCAAACCTGAACGAAGGCCACGGCCCACGGCGCTGGCAGGCCGAAGTCCAACGCAGAAGCCATTCAATTGCCCCACGCGTATACATCCATTTCAAAAAAAAAGAACTGGACTATATTCTATATCCATAATATCTCCTCTCCGAAAAAAAAATCTGAGAGCTTTCGTGTTGGGTGGTCGCTAGTGGCTAGAGCCTTTGTAGACCGTGCCATGCATTTTGCCAAGTGCAGCGTACGACGGTGCTTTCGCCATCGTGGCACTCCCCATGGGACTGCTGCCGCCACCGCCTTTGCATTATTCCAGCTGGCGCCGTCGTTGGGATATCATCGGCTAAAGAATTCTTGGCTGCTTACGTTACGATACACGAGAAGCTTCAACTGTTTCCGGACGTACTCCATATCTCGTTAGAGATATCAGCAAAAAGTCTTGTCTTTGAGGACGGAGGTTGACGCGCCACCAACATCGTCAAAGATGCCGACAGCGAAAAAAGGCCGTGTTCATACACACTCACACTTCTTTTTTATAACAATACACACTCACACTTTTGATCGGAGCAATTTACCGCTGTTTGACACTGAGAGCAGTCAGTTCCTTCCTTGAAGGAAAAGCTAACAGCGACCGCAAGATTAGACCAATCGATCGATCCATGGGGTTATAGCGTTTCTAATGGTTACTTCTTAGCTAACTCTTAGAATTATTTATTAAAAAAAAAAGAGAGAAGATTGCTAGCTCTTGTTCAAGAGGTAGCCTATAACATTTATTGAGACTAATCGATATGTAGGTCTAATTATTAATTTAGAGTTGATATGAACTTGTAAATAACTCTTAAATAACTCTTAGATGACGTGAAGAGGTAGTACCTTCTCTATCTTTGGAGACGCTCTTTA
>JAUNZO010002878.1:0-28417 GCA_031894775.1 Chloris gayana | reverse complement strand
ATCGATTTTTCACTGCTCAACTACCTAGCCACCAGCAGAAGTTTTCTGTGCGTGGGATCGTCGTTTGCCCAGTTCTGATAGAGCGATCGATGCGATATTGTCATTCTGTACCAGGTGCAGCAGCCGAGTGCTAACAATCTTTTGCCTGTACCGTGGTGAATTCTTTCGTGAATCTGGAAAGAGAGAAGATAGATATTTCGCAGCGAAGATGATGAGGTAAAAGCACGGTGTGGCGTGCCATCCACTCGATTGTCCTGGCTAGGTACTAGGTGCCATGGAAACCCTAGGCCCTAGGGGCAAAACTTTTTGCGAGACGGAGATGTGTGCTTGCATTGGTTGTGGTACAGGACACAGGTCGCGTCACGAGTGTCACCTTTTGTCACCCATGTTCGTCGCCGTGGTACTCGACTATGCAGCGAGTGAGTCCTACGGCTCCCGTGAGCCAAAGCCCCGTGTCCACCACTTTTGCCTCCATCAATGAAATATCAACAACTACAGTGGAAAACTCAATGATCCGGCGCAATGCGTGCGCTGTTGCAGCGCACAACAAGACATCGGCACGGCTTCTACCATGTTATGGTCGAAGCTGGATTTGACGGAACCATAGGCGCTACTGTTGCATACTTTTTAGTTGCGTGTTTGGCGTCAAGTTCTTACTTGGTACCGTATGTTCGTTCCCTAATCGCAGCAGCTTCTATATTTTGCAGCATTATGCGGCGAACTAAGATGCAGAATATAGCTAACCGAGTTCGGCCATAAATGAAGCTATATCCAAACCTGCCATTTCGCCGAAACTTACATATTCTTAATATATAAGCATAGCTTCCGGCTGGCATCGTCAGTCCATTGGAATGGGCCGGCCCACTGAAGTAGCAGTAGCCACATAAACGTATGGGCTAGAATCTCCAATCCAATGATGCTATCATGCCATCAAACAAACACGGCATCTAATAATTCATGAAGGTCATTCCAGATGCTTAAGTCTCCACCACTAAGCAACTCATCAAAATAGGGCACTTGTCACCTTGACACAAACCAATTGATTACAATTTACATGTCAACGGATAGTGTCTCCACATGCTTTACTGGTAAGCAGTTCAGCACAGCTAGCAATTGCATCCCTAACACATGACTTAACGTAAAAAGCCATCAGTGAGATAAACTGCAAAGCTGCTTCTGTGGTGCAGATAGCAGTGCATGGATCTAAAAGTGGTAAGAAACTAAAAGTACTGTACAATGTGGCAAAGTCGCCAGATACAAGGCCACGCTTCTCGTCTTGACAACGGAAGATTATTTTGTGGCCCAAGGGCTGCAGTGTTTATGACAGCACCATTCTCTATTAGTGGTAAGTTCCTGAATTACTCGTTCACCTCAGGCCCAACCTCCGCTGTGACAAGCACCTCAGGTGCTTTACTGAGTCCCAACCTCTGCAGGTGCTTCAAATGCTTTTCAGCAGCTGCCTTGTCGGCGGCTTCACGTTTCTGAGCCCTCTTCGCACGCCTTCCTGCCACATCCTTGGATACTGACGCAGACCCGGATCCTGACGCTGATATCTCTTTCTTCTTGGGGGTCCTGGATGATACTGATCCTGAACCAGATCCTGAAGCAGATGTCGATGCCGATGCCTCTTTCTTCTTTGGTGTCCTAGATGACCCAGCATCAACAAAGTCATTCTGGGCCGGACGGGGCCTTGCTTCTCTCCTGCCGCCCCTGATGTACCCGTTGTCACCCCACCTCCTGTTACCAATTCGAATGCTTGGAGACCTGCTCATGTAATAACTTTCCTCATCAAGGTCATCTTCATCGTCATCATATTGGTACTGGTGGTAAAATTCTTCTTCTTCCAGAGCCTCTTCGTGAGCCTCTACGATCAGAGGTTCAAACCAAGCGGCCCTCAGGAGAAGGCAAACACTCTCCTCAAACAGATAGTCATGAATGCTGAAGAAAATAAAACAAGCATCAAGATCAAATTGTCTACCTGAAACAAATATGCCCCCATACTACAGCGGGGGAAACAAGTGGTTACCAGCCATCGAGTGAACGGTGCACACTCAGGAATTCAAACGGATGCTTGCATTGTGGGCACAGAGGAGTCTGCTTGCAGGAAGCCCACCTCAGAATGCACGTTACACTGCAACCAGACAATAGTTTTGAAACATAATTAGCCATAAGAAACGTGGCGAGGCAATTATCACTGATGGTTTAATAGAATATATACCCGTACATATATTTATCACGTAACAATTGAGCAATTTGAGCACTAGGACCAAAAAGTAAAAATTGAAAGCAACGCCAGAGCTCCTCTAGCATCAATTAAGATGAATGCAGCTTAGTGTTGCACAGGACAAGTGCACAACTTCAAACACCCATATCCGATCCAGTGGCAAATAATATAGGACTTGTTGAAACAATTATTGATTTTCAAATATGGTAGGTTGGCAACCAGAAAACAACTGCACATGGCCAGTATGATCAAAGGAAGCAATAAAGCTGACTTGAGGCAACCAAAGCGTAGTCCCATTCAAGGCACACATGGGCTCACAAGCTTGTTAATACAATCTATCCATCACGCAGATACTCATTGAGCCTAAAAGATGCTCTGGAATCAAGAATAAAATGAGATACCTGCTTGCGAACCCTAAGCTAATAGACAGGATAACCACTACAAGGGAACCAAATTAGATAGGTTTGATCCAATTATCCAAAAGTTGCAAATCCAAAAATTACTAGATTAAATCCCCATATGTATATCTATCGATAATAAGGACAATATACTAAGAGGTTAGCAAGCCTAGCATAGCGAAGACATCGGGTTTCCAATGTAAAACGAAATAGTACTACGCAGTAAGCTGGGTGGGTGGGGATCGCGGAAACGCACCAATAAGCGTGTTCGCATCCCTTGACGAGCGCCGTCTCCTGAAGCGCGATCTTGTCGAGGCAAATCGCGCAGACCCCGCAATCCGCCGCCCGATCGCCACCGCTTGAAGCCACCGCCGCCGCCTAATAACATGGGGAAAACACATCTTAAGGAGGGGGAAGAACAGATCGGGTCGAGATTGGCCGTAGATCCAGGACGAGGGAGTACCCACCTGGTCGAGGGGAGAGTGGAGGGGACTCCGACGAACTCGGCGGATGAGGATGAGGCGGCGGCGGCGGCGGCCATGTCGGTGGCGAAGGGCGGCGTGAGTTTTGCTTCCCCGATTTGGGGTGTTGGGTTGGTGCAGGAGGACGGTGGAACGGGGGACGGATGGGCGGAAGGGCTTGGCGAACAAGCGCGTCCGGAGAAATAGAGGCGAGGGCATCTTCTCGTGAGATGCCGCCCGCTTATTCGCTCCACGCCCACACACTTGTTTTTTCTTTTCTTTTTTTATTTATTCTTTATATTAGAGGAAAAGGAAAAAAAAGGAAAGGGAACGTGGCACGCAAGTTTCTTCTTCGGCCGTCAAGCTGAGAAGGCCAGGCCCAGAAGGTTCTGGGCTGCTAGTGTTGTTGGACCGTGTCCATGCGATGGATGTCCACCTTGTGATGATCTCCATGCTGACGCGCTTTGAACTCCCCTGTTCGTGATATCTAGTCTAACCAAATCGCCGGGTAACCGCAACCGGTCCGGGTCGATTAGGTTAACCAAAATTTTTAAAAACTGCATGCAACAAGACCTAAACCGGTAAAACTTGAATTAGTAATATATTTTTAAAAATATATCACTAAAACAAGTTGGTGCAAAAACGGTCGATTAATCGGCCACCGATCGTCTACTCCCGAATTAAATTTTGTTTGGTTAACATGTCAATTTTATCAGTTTTCCGGTTAATCGGTTGGTTCGGTTATTGAAACCTTGATCTGGCTATGTAAAGTAGTTTGGTTTTGCTCGTTTGTTAGGCCATTTTAGAGCTCGATCACGGTGATTGCCAATAAAGTGTGTCATTGTCAAGGACTCGGAACGGTTACTCTTGTGAATCCTCTTCGGGTAGCAAATTGAAGTCCAACAACAACTCTAAGTCATTTTTTTAGATAAAACAAGAACTATTTGTAATCCTCTTAAAACCACGAGTTGGTGATGATCATGATTGTTGGTAGTCCGTTGAGGCCTTCTCCATGCATCTTTGTGCTAGCAGATGGGCCCCATGCCTAGAATCCTTCATATTAGCTCAGGTTTGACGGAAAACAAAAATCTCTTCCTTTCTCGGTCTCACCGGCTTGTAGCCGCCGCGGGCAACTACTATCTATGGGGGCGCTTGGATCGAGCTTGAAGGCACTACAACCGATTCATGGCCTGATGAAGATAGCTTTCTCCCAGCCCGATTTGTACCCCCCCCCCGCCTATTGAATCTATGGGGCTACTAATTCATCGTGTCGGGTCTTTGCCCTAATTTTTTTTTCCTGATGGAGAAAGTAGGTCTAAAACAGAAGCACTCAAGTAGGTAGTAGTGTTAGGTGGTGAGTTTGACCGAGAAGTCTTGCGAGGACTACCACAAATTGGATAAAATCTATATGGACTAGCAGGAATGGTCAAGATGATGGAGTACAAGGCATACTAGAGACGCACACTATAGACCGACGGTGACATAAGCTTCTAGAAGGTAAAGGTTTGAAGATGCACTCTGGCCCTTCTCCTCCAAGCTGCTCAAAATTATTTTTATTTGCTTCCATTGAAGGTTAAATATCGTACTTACACCGCAACAGAGCAAGAAGCTTAGCTTGATATAGGAAGTAGGAAATCATTTTATTTTGTCGCGCCATCTCATTCCACCCAAAAAGGCCAAATAACTAGCTCATAACCCAGGCTTGCGGGTATTTAATAGAGTAAATATTTATTTCATTCCTTATTTAAGAATAAAGTTGGTCTAAGAAAAATCTTAATAGAAAACTGTGACCTTATCACATTAGTGTTTTTTGGTGAAATAAAACTAAAACATCATGCAATTTGCTCTTATGAAAACATCATATGTCCTAAGTATGTATAGTTTAGTTGCTTATTTTACACATCTTAAAGTAGTTAGCCTTTCATTGCATTGCAGATATTTACCTTTTTATTCAGGAGACATGTAATCTTGTCCATAACATTAGCAGGCTATGAATTAAATAATAGCTAGCTACAACTAGAAAAAGGCCGTTCATAAACTTTCTGTTGTTACTATGCATGAGGTTTAGAGGATTTGACAATTAACGTCTCCTCTTTTTGCATTGGTAAAGAAGGGAAATTTAAATATCACTTCGCTTTCCTTCACTTCCTATCTAAACTCCATTTGTCGTGGAAAAAAGTATAGTATAGATGCACACGCAAAATAATGGTAAGCATTGTTGCTACAAAAATCAATTATCTTCTATGTTTACAACTTGAATTGTAGCCGAAGTATCAATAAAAATGTGAATAGTATGAATGTGTGATGCATCATGCATGATGAACAAGTTTGCTGGGAACACTAACCTATTTCTTGCCAAGGACAATATCATTGATGCTCTCGATTTTCAGGTTTATAATAAACTGAAATTTTCCTTTCCATCATGAATAAAGGAAAAATGCTATCCTCAAGGACCGGTTAATACTCTTAAATGTGGTCCTCAGCAATTTACCTATATTCATGATGTCTTTCTTTGAAATACATGTCGGTGTACTAAAGAAATTGGATACTATTCGTTCCAGATTCTTTTGGGAAGGTTACTGGTCATAGGAAAAAGTATCATCTTGCTAAGTGGGAATACTATGCCAACCGAAAGAACAATGTGGGTTAGGAATCATTGATACTAGATGATACCCGCGCGTTGCTGCGGATATTATATAGAAGACTATCTACTTTGAGCACTTGAAAAATATCTATACATAAGATGCTAATGTGAAAAAAAGGATGGAAGTCGTTAGGTCTTCCTTTGGAAGTCTTATACTATTTTATTCAATCAGATAAATAAAGGGAAAACGGAAAAAATGAAGACCTCGTCAAGGTAATATAGCTTGTATATATTAACTTTCTACCCTACACATAAACATTGTCTAATAATGGGAATGGTGCGGTGTCTTATGAATTTTCATAAAGATGCAGAGCCTTCAAAATATTTATATCATAAAAAAAAGAAAAACATTTACAACTTTGTCTAAGAAATAATCTTAAAGGAGCATATGAGCATCTGTGTATAATTTTTGAAACATAATATGGATATGATGGATGAGCATATGAGCATAATATGGATACGGCTGCTGATTGATTAATCATTTGATTATTGCAAGCAAAGAGATGCAAGGTGGAGTTGCAACATCAATTTTGGCTGTTATTGAGGTGGAGAGAAGAGAAGGAAATACCCCTTCGAGTGGATGGTTAAGATTAAATCATCCCGATGGTTTGATGGATCGGATTATTGAGGTGATGTGGCGTAATGTGATTGCAGAGAAATACTAATCAATGACATGTAGTGGGTTGTGTCTTTTATATATAAGTAGATGTGGAAGAAAAACATCAGCCTACTCAGTAAATGGCTTTTTAGGCTACTTAATGAGGAGGGCATGTGGCAAGATATGCTAAAGAATAAATATCTACACGATCAGCCACTCACCCATGTTCAGCGCAAACCAGACGACTCTCATTTTTTGTCGGACCTTCTAAATATGAGAGAGGAATTCTTTAAATGGGGCTCCTTTCATGTGAATGATGGTAGCCAAATAAGGTTCTAGAAGGACACTTGGTTGGATGGTGCACCATTGAGTGAACAATTTCCAACACTCTACAATATAGCAAGGTGGAAGAATATAACAGTGAACGACAAGCTACGGACCAAGCCATTTAATCTCAATTTTAGGAGGCCATTAATAAATGAGAAGCTCAACCGGTGGAATACAATGACATCCAAATTGAATCACATTCAACTTGGAACCAAACGAGGCACTTTTGTGTGGAGATTACATAGTAGCGGTACCTTCTCGGTACATTCGCTATCTAATGCAATGTTATTGCAGCCTAAATCATATTTGTTTGGTATTTGAAAAATTAAGCTTCCCCTAAAAATTAAAATATTCTTATGGAATGTAGCACGAGGAGTTATCCTTACTAGGGATAACTTACTCAAGAAAAATGGAAGGGGCAAAAAAGTGTGTGTTTTGCAATGAGAATGAATCCATCAATCATCTTTTCTTTCAATGTCATATAGCTAACAATGTTTGGCGCATCATTAATATGTCCACTGGAATTCAAAAACCAAATAACATGAGACATATCACAAGAGACTGGTTGAATGGTTGGGGTTAATTGAGAAAGAAAAATCATTTTAGTTGGTGTGGTAGCTATGTTTTGGTCAATCTGGTTATGCCGCAATGATATTGTTTTTCATAAAAAGTCTGTTGTTTCTCTAATGCAGGTAATCTTCTGGGCCACTCATTGGTTCAGGTTTTGGAGAATGCTACAAAAAGAGAAGCACCAAGGAGCTATTCTCAACATATGCCAGATGTTGGAAAGCATGACGATGGGTATATTTGTCAAGCATGGATGGCCACTGTCTCCTGGGTTTCGCTATAGCCCTACTAGGTTTTGTGGGCTCCAAAAATTAAAGTTGCTTTGTACGCAGCTTGCAAGCTGTTTTATAAACACGTTGTAATAAGGTTGTGACTAAGGCTGTAAGCGGAACTCTGCAAAAGACCAGGAGAATTTTCTTCCATTATCTAAAAAAATAAACTGGAAACCTGATTCCGTGTTAGAGAGAGTTCTTTTTTGTTTGGGGGTTCTATTGGATCTTATGAACGTGGAAGCATTCCCTACACCAAAATCGAAAGTTTGTTTTTGTAACCATAGCTACTATCAGTTTGATCATTTCATTTGTATTGGTAGGATTCTCCTTTAACTGTGGATTGCCACGGACATCCAACTAGTGTTTATATATAATAAGAGCAGATCATGTCAGAAACATTTTGAGATATAAAGAGATTGCAACTGAATACAGTCGTTATGTAACTCTAATGTCTCAATCCTAAACATGTATGATCATATAGATGATCGCATATGTAGATACTCAACAAACACACTAAGAAGAAGTATACAGATAACAACGGACAGTATTTCATTAGGTGTAATTGAAAACAAGCTACTCTAAGTAGTGGACGCTCGGCCATGCCGCATGACTGAACACACAACACTGGCCACATCCACGACCAAGAGCTTGATGAGCATAGGACGGTAACGACACGTAGCAAGCAATGGACAGTGAGAGCAAGTACATCCATTCTACTGGCGATGGGTGGACTAGTCAGTTGAGCTCATCCGCGCCACTGCACCTGATCTGATGAAGGAAAAGCTTGGCGCCATGGTGGGAGGAGATGACGGAGAGGACAAGACCAGCAGTCGAGCACCTTTCCCGGCAGCCGAGGCCTGTCTCTGCTGCCTGCCCGTCTCCACGACATGCCACGCCCAATTATTGATGGTGCCATCGACAATTGCCGATCGATGATTCTCTTCCCGTCCGCGCCGCGGCTGAGCTAACCCACTCAGATTCTGTTTGTTGCGGCACCGCACGATCTCAACGCAAAGAGCACGGACGGCGGCGAGACCTGCTCCTTCCGTCCGCTTTTTTTGTTAAAAAATAATTCTCCTTCCGTCTTTGATCCGGTTCCTCATCATATCATGAGCGAGCGAGGCTTGTTGGTGTCACGCGGCCACGACGATCAAATCTGTGGTTGCCGGATGCTTTGGATTCTTTTGGACATTTCTTACTCGTGGAGAATCTATCATAATAGTTCGATTTTTTTAGAAAAAAGAAACCGGCTTTCCGGGAGTAGTATAGTAGTATATGGTTTGGAGAACGTTTTGCACGGGTGGAATTAATTCTTTATTCTACTAGCGACAAGCTATCGATCGGCGGATTGATCGAGTGTCATGGACGAGTGACCAATCAGCCACCAACAGCCTCCAAGCGTAGCGTATCCCATACTGATCGACTTCAGAAACCGGTAAGTTGAGATTACACCTCCAATCGTATTCAGATCTCATATACTGATAATCTCTCTGCGTACCGCCGGAATGATTGAAGCTTTGTCCGGAGCATCCTCCATCAAGCGTACGACCAGACAGACGGTCCTACCCATCAGAGAACACAGTGCAAGATGCATGTGTTCAGGCGCCAAATTGTCTGCCCAGCACTGATCGCTCAATCGATCTGCTTATATTTCTCCCCATGGGGCAAATGTGCATTACTCACGGGTTTCATCCATGGACCGAAACCACATTGGCTTTGCGGTCAAGGAGAGGACACCTCCATTCCCTCCCTAGTCCCTACTACGGAGTAAGCTTCTTCCTTGCTCTGGCCTATAAAAGCCAAGCTCTTCCACTCACGAGTAGTACTCCGCACACCATGGTACAGCAGAGAACAACTTAGCTTCTGTACTTTTAGCTACATTATTAAAGCAATAGCACGGCAAATCTAGCTAGCTAGTTATTGTGGTTTGATCAGGAGTAGGTTCCGGCGACGATCGATCGAGCGCGGCGCCGGCCATGTCACGCCATCGCCGACAACCGTCCCGCGCACTTCCTCTCGACTTCAACGTCGACGACGACGGGCAACCACCGCCTACGACGACGGTTAAAGGCGCCACGTCGCTGGAGGAGAGCCAGAACCCCGCGGCTTCCGGCGGTGACCGCGGAGATGCCGGTGGCGCTGACAGAGTCCACAAAGCTGGCCTCGCTAAGAAGCCGCCGCCGGCCACCGGCGGCCGGACGTTGGCAGAAGGGAACGGCAGCGCGGGTGCTCGTTAGAGCGAGTCGTCAGAGCCTTCTTCACCGTATGTTCCCATGCATTGCGACATAGTACTAGTATCCATCTTCCGTTGTAATATGTGTTCCATGGACCATTGCACGTTTCTGCTATATATATATATATATCACGGTTTATTTGCACTTTTGCTTCAAAGTTGACAAGCTTATACTATAGTACTACTCACCGTCAGTCGGCTTTACTTGCTCTGCTGGAGTCACGCAGGATTCGTGCCGTACGGTCAGATCGATCTCTTTTCCGGTGATGCTGATCTCAAAGGTTAGGCCTCATATCATCCGAGTCACTCCCAAAAGAGGGATTATACGAGTAGCTAGCGATGCCTGTTTGGTGCGCCGTGAGCCCACTGAAGGAAACGTCTTAAGAAAATTAAGTACGACGATTGATATGGGCGAAAATTGCACACCCGGTGACATAATGAAACCAAATGAGAGCAGCAGCAATAGCAATGAATTAATATATCTTTAAAAATCAAATGTGGGTAGGATTTGCCAGCATCATGATGGTATAAATAAAATGCTCCTTTACATTATTATCGCTATGAATTCACGCAAAATCGTTCTAACAAGACATAATCGGCCACTACAGATCCCTTTGACATTTCGTGAGTGAAAATCTGCTCGATTAATTCGCCTGTTGAGAGCTTGCAGGTTTCCCCTGGTGGAGCCTCAGGGCGAAAGCTTGCAGTGACAGCAACATGTTCCTGAGTTGTTCCTTGGTCTCCGGATCGATCAGGTTGCCGTCGTCGTCAAACTTTCTAGGAGGCTGGTATGCTTTGGTGAACACCTCCGGCTTGTTGATGAAGTGGATGTCGAGGAACACGCCGACTTGCCGGATGTGGTACTGCGAACGGCTGCCACCGGAGCCGCCCGAGGCGCTCAGGATGGCCGCCGCCCTGTCCGCCCAGCAGTTCGGCGGGCGTGATCCCCAGTCCAGGGCGTTCTTCAGAGGGCCTGCAAAGGGAAGTTGTTCAGTTTTTGGGACAGGAGAAGGTAAAAGTGGAGGACACACCTGGACTGTATATGAATATTTGTTCAGTTTTTGCTTTTCACTGATGCCACTATGGCTAGTAACCTCTACTACTTTTTCCATAACAGGGGATACCCCTGGAATTTCATTACTTGGGGTAACGAAATTACAAGCCAAAAGTCAAGCGTTCGGTCGCACATGTTTAACAAAAGATTCAGTCTATTACTAAACTAGCATGAGACTACAGGTCTCTATTAGAGGGCATTTCGACCAACGGAACAACTCTAAAGAACAGACTTCAGCAGTTTGACCCTCTTCAGCTAGACGGTCCCGTGATTTGTCGTCTCTGATTTGTTTGACTAGCGTCCTTCTCTCTGTTTGGGTGAGTTGCCATCGTGTTCTGCTGTAGAATTCTTGCTCCACTCTCCAGCTGTTGCTTGTCCTCCTCTTTCATCAGTCCTGCCCAGTATGTCAAAAAAACACAAGCGTAGCAAACAATTTCAGTGGGTGACCTGATCAGTTTCCCTTCAAAGCATTTTTTGTTTCTTAATTTCCAAATTGCCCAGCATATAGCTGAGATTCCAATAAAATGGAATTGTTTCCCACGGGGTAGATAGTGATCCGCCCAAATCAGGTACTGTTCCATTGACTCTGGTCTGCAGTTGGCACCTACAGACCATGCTATTATACTCCAGACAAATTTGCTTATCACACACTTGAAGAACAAATGTTCAATGTTTTCTTGCTCCATACAGAAAGCACATTTCGTATCTCCCCTCCATTTTTTCCGGGCTAAGTTATCCTTCGTTAGGATTACTCCTTTGTGTACCAGCCACATGAAAATTTTGATTTTCAGCGGCATTTTTGCTTTCCATAATTTTTCATTTGGATCGTTGTTGTATGCGCTGCAGAGGTGCTCATACATTGATCCCACTGAAAACTGCCCCTTCTTGTCCCACTTCCAGACAGGTAAGTCTTTCTGATTTGAGAGGCAGACTGAGAGTAGCATATCTCTCAGTTTTCTATTGTCCTCTTGTAAGTCCTCTGTCAGCCATCTCCTGTAGTTTGGTTGCCATCTATTTGCTGCAAGTTTCGCAACAGAAATATTTTGTTCCCTAGATATTTCATACAGGTTATGAAATTTTTCTTTGAGAGAGAAGTCCCCACACCATTTATCCCCCAGAAGTCTGTAGTGCATCCATTCCCCACTCTTACCTTCCTTCCCTCCATGTACAAGTCTTTAACTTTGAGTAGGTCAGCCCACACCGGTGAGTCTGACTGTTTATGTTTGATTTGTGAATAGCATTGGTTTTTGACATATTTCTTTTTTACTATTTCCTGCCACAAACCATCACTATTTTCAAGCTTCCATCACCATTTGCAGAGGAGGCTGACATTTTGTTTTCTTAAGTCTTTGATCCCAAGGCCACCCTTCTTTTTGGGGCGACAAATCAGTTTCCATTTCACCAGGTGATATTTTTTCTTCAGGGATCCTCCCTGCCAGAAGAACCTCTTCCTAATCTTATCCATTCTTTCTATATTGGTCTTTGGCAGAAGATACATTGACATATGATAAATGGGAATACTTGAAAGGCTCGTGTCTATGAGCATTTTTCTCCCTCCTAGAGTCAATGACCCTCCTTGCCAACCATCCAGCCTCTTTTCTAGTTTGTTCTCTACAGGGACCCAATCAATCACATGAAGTCTAGAAGGTGACACAGGCACCCCCAGGTACTTGATTGGCCACTCACCTATTGCACAGTTAAACAGATCAGAATAGAATTTGGTTTTTTGTTGATCCTGCTGGATCATCATTACTTCACACTTTTGGAAGTTAATTTTCAGTCCAGACATCTTTTCATAAAGGTAAAGCATAAGTTTTAGGTTAACTGCTAACTCTTTATCGTCCTGTAGACATATTATAGTGTCATCTCGCATATTGTAGGGCTACAATTCCTTGTTCAATGTACTCGGGGACAAGCCCTGTCAACAGCCTATTTTGCTGTGCTAACTTGATCATTTTAGCCAATGTATCCGCAGCTAGATTAAATAAAAAAGGTGACAGAGGGTCGCCCTGTCCGACCCCTTTTCCACTTTGAAAGTAGGGTCCTAAGGTGTTATCGATTTTTACTGAAAGAGTTCCTTGTTGTACTACCATCTTGATCCAGCTACACCATTGGGGGCAGAAACCTCTATTTTCCGGACAATCAAAAAGGAATGTCCAGTTAACCTTGTCATATGCTTTTTCAAAGTCCAATTTCAGAATGATTCCATCCTTCTTTTTGACTTTAGTATCATGCAAGATCTCGTGCGGACACATTATGCCATCCATAATGTTTCTACCCTTTATGAAAGCATTTTGACATCTGTCTATTATTCTCTCCATGATTTTCTCCATTCTCATGGTCAAAACTTTTGTGAAAATCTTGTATTTCACATTGAGTAGGCAGATTGGCCTGTATTGCTGTATTTTATTTGCTTCTTTAATTTTGGGTAATAATGTGATTACCCCATAATTGAACCTTTGTATATCACATTGACTGTTAAAAAAGTCCTGGAACAAGTCCAAAAGGTCCTTTTTAATGGTCTCCCAACATTCTTGATAAAATTCTACAGGAATATGGTCGGGACCTGGTGCAGTGTTTTTTTCCATTTCCATAACTGCTATTTTAACCTCCTCTTCGAGTAAATTGTTTGGCAAGGTTTCCATTCTCCTCTCGGAGTGACCCTTTCCGGTTCAGTCCAACACGAAGGGTCTAACTGAATTGGGGGTTTTCTTCCGGCCCAAACAAGGATTTGTAGTATGCCGTTGCATGTGTTAGGAGATTTGCATCCCCTTCTATTATTCCGTCCTCATGTTGCAATGAGTAGATAGTATTTTTCCTTTTCTTCCCATTTGCAATCCTGTGGAAGTACTCCGTGTTCCCATCCCCTTTAAGTAGCCAGGTGTTATTTGATCTCTCATTCCAGTAATGTTCCTCGAGCTCAAACATTTTCATTAGGTTTATTTGGATCTCTGTTTTCCTTTGAAGCTGAATGGCATTAAGGCTATTTTGCTCCTCCAGCACTTCCAAAGTCAAAAGCTCGTCCCGAAGATCCTTCTTGATCTTTTTATCATCTCCTTTCTTTTTGTCCCCCAGCCTTTAAAGTATTTTTTGATTCTTTTTTCTTTAATTAGCCATTTATCCATATTTGATTTAGTTGTAATGGGTTGATCCCAAATTTCTTTCACTTTTTCCTTGAAACCTTCATGATCGAGCCAGGCAATTTCAAACCTCGAAGGGTTTGCTTGTTGCTTGTTTTTTCTCACCCGTTGATAAAATCAAAGGGTTGTGATCGAGACATGAACCTTGGTTTCTTATTGATGTTAGTGAAGGGGAAAAGGTTTTCCCAGCTCTTGTTAATAAAGACTCTATCCAATTTCTCTAGAGTCGGATTAACCCGGTTATTACTCCAAGTGTATCTTCCTCCAATCAGCTGTAGCTCCCTTAATTCATGCGTATTGATAACCTGGTTGAACATATCACTCCACTTATTATTACTGAAGTTTTTATTTTTGTCCCCACAGAACCTTAGGATGTTGAAGTCTCCTCCTAGAACCATAGGGCGGGTATTTTGTTGGCACAGCTTGAGCTAATTCGATAAGGAACTGCTCCTTGCCTTCCTCTTGAGCAGGTCCATAAACAAACATCAGGAAATACTCCAAATTTGTTTTCTTGTCACACACAACTGCAGCAATGCTATAAGTACCATTTTTTATCTCTTTAACATCAAATCTATCGAGCCTCGATTCCACATAACATGCCACCAAATTTGCCTCTTGAGGGCACCCGAGTGCCAGTGCAAAAAGTTTTTGGTTATCCACTTTCCTAAAGAAATTATCAGTGAACTTCTTTTTAATTGTCTCCTGGATTTCAAGGAAATCCAGTTGGTAATCACTTATTAAATTTTGGATGAAAGGACTCGAGGCCTTTCTTCCCAATTCCCCTACAGTTCCAAATTAGTCCATTCATTTTGGCTTGCTCGTTCTTTTTCCCTTTCCCGAGATTCACCTTAGAGCTAATCTTGGTGATCTCATCTATCTCTCTTGCATTCACCGAAGGTGATGCAAGGTATTTCTCTCTGCTCCCACGGAAAGAAACTTTCTTTTTCTTCTTCCCGCATTTTTTATATGAAACAATCTTAAAGCCTTCTTCATCCGATGACTCGATTGCCACCCAAGTAATCGTTGTTCCACCGAGGGGCCAGCAACTTCGGTGTTCTCGGGTGTTACTTTTGAGTCATTTTCCTTTTTTTCTCCCAGTGTGTGTCTTGCCACTTCTAAGTCTTTAATCACATTAATAGTCTCTAGGTCATCGATATTAATGTTTACCCCCATGTTATTGGATTTCATGATAATCGTCTCATCACTAAGAACAGAAAAAGAATTACTAGATGATAGGTTTGTACCTTCCAAATTTCTTTTCCTTGTGCGTTCTTCTCGCTTTTTCGGCAATCTTCATGTTTTGGCCAATGAACCTCGTTACTCCTTCTATTCTCGTTGTTTCAGCTTCCGTTCAGCTTCTCCCATTCCAACCGTTTCTGCTACTGTGTTGTTCCCTTTTTTTCCTGTATCCGCTTCCTCCTGTTCTTTACTATCTCCTGCTTTTGACCCTTCCGGAGTTTCTTCCTCTTGCTGTTGTGGGTTGAATTTTGTACTTATGTCCAGGTCGGCATCCGTAACATTTTCCTCATTAACCTGATATTGTTCCTCTTCTTGATCGGACGGTTCGAGTTACAGGACCTTCTTGGGTTCCTCTTATAGGGCTGGGTGATGAAGCATTCTTGTTATTACTCTCCATCATGTTTTCTTTATTAGCTTCCTTTTCTAAGACTATTTCGTCTCGTGCTCCATTCTCCTGATTTAGCTAAGCTGGATTGCTCGTCTTTGCTTCAAATGCAGCCGGAGGGTCAAACTTGGATTTGAACATGTTGGATCCATATTCATTAATCACTACAGAATGATCCACATTATATTGCATATGCCACAGACTTCCTATCATTGTCAGTAAACTCATTTACCCCGTCCATAGGACCTAGGTTCAACTTGTCACTCCCGGGTTGGATTAGGTCCCCTATTTTAAGACCCTCATCCTCACTATCATCATTAGTTATCTCGTGAGTCCGGTAATTTATCTTTTCCTGGTTTCTCTCGGATTCGGGTCACCTTATGGATTTGATGTTTGTACACTTTCTCGTGCATCAGCCATAAATTTTGCAGGTGCAGATTGCTGTCCTGCTCTATTGGGGCTTTCTCCTTGCCGAGATGACTCTTTTCTGTTGTCCATCTTGGGTTTTTTGGGCTGTTTGTCTTCCTCCTCATCTCTTGGTTTATCATCTCGGATCCATTGATTTCCAGCTGCATTTGTTGTGCCAACCTGCACAACTTCTCTTTGGAATTCAAAGTCATACAAAAACTCTCCAAGTAGTCCCTCAACCACTGCTGGGACCTTGTTCACACTTCTGCATAGGATGAGGACCCTCACATAATCCCATTTGAACATGTTCTCTTTGTCTATTTGTTTTGCTTTTCCAACTAGCGATGCAACCCTACGGACATTAGGGATTGATCTCTTTTCCATGGGTAGGTTCCCGATCCTGAACCATGCCTCTTCGAGCTTTCCTTTTGCTCCAATTTCAGCTGACCATCTATCCACCTTTATCACAGCTGAAGGTACCGATCCGAGACTCATAGTTCTGAAGTGAGATGCCTTGAGTAGAGCTTTCGCAGTAGGGAATCTCATTTGGAATCTTTGGTCAGCAATCTTCTTTGCATACCACCTCCACGTGGATTCTTCACCTGCAAGTGTCTTGAATTCTGTCTCAATCCGCTTAGCAGTAACTTCCATCCGATCATGGCTAGAGTCGACACATCTTTCCCTTTTTGGTCACACGGTGTGTCCTCAATGTAATAGAACCCACGACCTGGTGCCGCTGATCCACGAACTGCGCCACATATCCTTCTAATTTGAGCTCCATAGCAGGTTCACTTACTGCAGGATTCCTCTTAACGTTTGTCCCAGTGCAACTCTCTGTTGGTTTCAGATTGCAGGTGTTTTTCCTGTGGGATTTCCCTTGGTACAACTTTCTGTTCAATTGTTCCAAACCGTATCTCGCTTGGATGTGTTGCTTGATTTAACGAAAGGATCCACGTTACCCCGAGATGAATCGAGTTGTTGGACTGCTCATTGTTCCGAGATGAGAGGTTACCACTCTCTTTTCCACCAATTCTGTTGTTCGCTTGGTTAGGTATCTCTCCGAGTCGACTAGTTCCCTCCGGATCCGGAAGCCGAGGTCCGAATCCTGGATGGTTTGTGTTGTACCGACTATGTCCATCCCGCCAATTGTCTCTTCCCCAACCCCGGCCTCGCCGAGGAAGCCCGATCGCGCTTCCGTTCTACCCAACCCTCTTCCCCGTCCGCCAAATCCAAACCTTCCTCCACGATTGGCATCGAATCTTCCTCTTCCAAACATCTTCACAGGATCGAGGTTGGATTGAACAACTTTCACAAAGGATCCGGAATCACCCCCTAACGTCGACCACCCCACCGATTCTTCACGGAGGGAAGAAATTCGTGAGGATTCGGACTCCGTCTCGCTTCGTGGGATCTTCACAATTCCGCACACCCCTACCTTCTCACTCCGACCCCGGATGTGGTCGAAATTGTGGCTAGGGTTTGGGTTTTCCCCATCCCGCTCAAGAGGATTCGTGATGGGGATCTCGGGAATTAGGGAGGAAGACGCACGAGTAGCGGTCGGGGAGGAGAAGCCGAGGTCCTTACCTGCCCACCGGATTCGTCTTCCTCTCGCCGGGCTCCTGCACCTGGTTCACGCGGCTGCAGTCCCTGCCATGGGGGCTCCCATGTCAGCCCCTCAGGACGCGCCTCGTGTACCACCGACCCCGTGCGCTGGATGCTGGTCGTGGCTCGAGCGTGGAGGAATCCCCCGTCACCTTCCTCGCGCCAGGATCTCCATCGCTCGGGCCTCCTGCGTCCACGTCTCTCGGGTCCATCATCTTCTTCTCCACAGGAGCCCCATGCTGGTTTAGCAGTTCCTGGATCGGGGCGGTTTGATGAATTGATGTGAATTGGCGAGCGCGTACGTATACCGCTACTTCCATGTTCCGGATCATGTTGCTTACGCAACACACGCCGACGAAAGACGTGCGCCGCAGTGTAACCTCTACTACTTATTAACGAGAAGATGGTAACGAGTGGTATTACGAGTTACGGACAGTCTCGAGGCAGAGTTCACGAGCTGTTGCCATTCGTCAAGAATGGACATGCCTTTTATGGAAACATAATTTTTCTCTTAATAATACATGGGAAAAAATCTTGGAATTATTCAGTCTCACTGGATTGGACCATCATGGTACAGAAGTAGAGAACGTGGCAAGCCACTTGCGGTTGTGTCGTAATGCATATGATCAGCGTCACAGCTCGACAGGGAGAATCCCCTACCTGAAATGGAGTAGTTGTACTCGGGAGAGGCGAAGAGGAAGCAGTCGGCACTACGGATCTTCTCTCGGAACGCCTCGACGGCCGGCGGGAAGCCGCCGTCGACCTCGAGATCGGTGTTGAGCAGGGGCAGGTCCGAGATGTCAACATGGTCGACCTGCAGGCCCGGGATGGAGTCCCTGCAGATCTCCGCGGCTTCACACAAACACAGCAGTCAGCATCCACCACACAAGAGAGAGGTAGTGGTAGAATGGATAAGCCATGGGGAGAAGGGGTAAGATCTTACCGGCGCGGATGAGGCCGGTATTGGCCGAGGCTCGCGGAGCGAGCCGGAGATCGCCGCCACCCTCACAACAGTCTTTGAACCTTCCTCCATGTTTTCGAGTTCGAGTTGGATTGTGTGTGCGCTCGGGCCTCCTTGGCTGCCTTACAATGTGGAGCGTACGTGCTGGTGGACTGGTGGTGGTATATGTCCACTCGTAGCATTGGCGGGTGCACGGATCCATCCGGAATTTTATCATGTCTTGTCTCCGACTAGATGAAGAAAAGAGAACCCCGGTGGGCGTGGCTGATCTTGGCGGTTGCTGTTAGCTTTGAAAACGGTGTGCACGTGGAAGCTTCCGAGTGGCGTGGATGTCAAGGAACGCGCCATTATTGGGCAGCCATGAAGTCTCGGGACCCTTCCTTTTCCAACCTGACAGAGATGCTCGTAGTGGCTGCCACACAAATATGGACGACAGCAGCGCAAAATTTGCATTGGATATATGCCCTGTTCGTTTCCAGGTATATAATTTTTAGAGGGGTCAAATCAAAGAGAATTTTATCATTTTGGAGTACTAAATAAAGTCTAATCTCGAAACTAATTGCAGACCCCCTATCTAATTCACGAGACGAATCCAACGAGGGTAATTATGGTGTTATTAGAAGATGTTTACTGTAGCATCACTGTAGCAAAACATAGATTAATTAGGATCATTAGATTCGTCTCGCAAATTAGAGGGGATGTCGTGACATAGGTTTTGTTATTAAATTAATAAAAGTACTACTAAATAGTAAGATTCTCTTTGATGTGACAGTGCTAAATTTTAGAGGGCGGGAAACGAACAGGGCCATAGCTGCTCGATCGAAGACTATCAAAAAGCTTATTGATCCTCATATAGCTTCTATTTCATTTTCTGGTGTCTTTGTAACTAAAGGATGGTGTTTTAGTGATAGACTCTCCTTTGTTTGATCCTGGGTTAGTAGACATGGATGTGGAACACAAGTTTATTTTCACCTTACAATTTTTAATGGATTTGTAATAATGGATAATTATATATATATATCAATCAATATAAAAGGGTTAGAATGTGTTAACTATATATTCCTTCTATATTTATGTTTCACTTGCTGATGTCCTAATTTGTTAATTAGTAGATTTTCAAACCAAAACAGATCTAAGAAAAATAGAGAATTATGCCATGTTCGTTTCCTCCCCTCTAAAATTTAGCACTGTCACATCAAAGAGAATCTTATTATTTATGAATATTTTGATTAATTTAATGACAAAACCCTATTGACAGATTGGTGCTAATTTTCGAGATGAATCTAATGAGATTAATTAATTTATGTTTTGCTAAACCGATGCTACAATGAATCGTCTTCTAATCATGACTTAATTAACCTCATTAGATCCGTCTCGTAAATTAGTCTAGGGGCCTATAATTTATTTTATAATTAAACTTTATTTAGTACTCCTAAATATTAAGATTCTTTTTGACGTGACAATTATAAAATTTAGACTCCAGAAAACGAACACACCCCTAGAAACCGATGCCGTTCCGACAATCCAAAATGGTCAAATCTGATCGGACAGGTGTGGGCGAGGTAGAAAAGGTGAAGCTAGTGTAGATTATGTGGTCGTGTCATACAATAGACAAGTCACAATTTAAGGACAAACTCATGGTTAAAATAAACTCATTACTTGTGAAAGTCACCTAGAGGGAAGGGGGAGAGTGAAGAGGCAATAATCCCTGAAAATCACTTAATTTAACAATTTAGTAACACATGAAAATATCAGACTACAATACCCGACCATAGTACGATAATGACTCGACTAACAACGATTATCCAACTAGAGTAGGATATTATCCAACCTGTCTCGTGCGGAAAAACAGACCGGGCGTCGAAATGGATAATCTAGAGCAATTCAAGCTAGGAGCAAACAACTAGACATGTAAGAAAATAAAAACAAAATGGGTGCTAGCTAGCAAGCCTCCTACACAAGAGGATCTACGAAAGGAGAGCTATAACATGTAAGGTTATGCTACACAATTAAACACTAAGTACAAATCGCGACATCTATGGCGAAATATTAGTAACATTTTAAAATCGTGTCGTAGAACAAGACCACGTCGTTCCGCCATGTCATCCGCCGAGCATGGCCATCACCATGTCATCTACCGTGTCATCTACCAACATGACTAGAGCCACGTAGGATTTCCATGTCACAGCCAGCGTGGCCAGCCATGTCCCCAAATGAGTTCCGTGACGCGGGCCTGTTTCGTCATAGAACACATTACATCTATGACGAAGCTCGCAATTCGTCATAAGGAATCAATGTCGATGCTGTGTTTTTGATGAATTCAATTTCATCATAAATTCATCACGGAACATTACATGTGACGAATATTGCCTCTACGGTGATGAAAATGAAACGTCATAGGTGTCATGTTTTCTACTAATAAAAGCACACGCGCACGGATTTAAACAACAAGAAATAAAGACAAAGAGGCACAAGAATTTTTCATCAAAGTTCAGTTCTATCAATGAACCTACATCTCCGTTGAGGGATCCACAAAGGACCGAGTCTCTTTAAACCTTAAACCTCTCCAAGTGCCACCAAGGTAAAGCTTGAAATCCACTAATAAACTCCACGAAGAGAGAGGCAAATATAAACGACCTAAGTCTCAAACACAAGCTTGGGATCTCTCTCGGTGACGCCTAACCGTTTAGACAATGAACCCCAAGAGTTACAAACACACAAGCGTCGGCGTTGGGATGAACCAAGTGCTCTTGAGGAGGGGTGTTGGTCGCCAAGGATTCGAGTATGAACCAAGGGAAGAGAAGTGGAGTGCTCGGGTGAGTTGTGATTGTATTTTCGAGTTGTGACAGCTTGCCAACCGGCCAAAAGAGGTGGGGACCCCTTTTATAGCCGTGGCTTGAAAAAGAGCCGTTGGGTCGGACATTGTCCGACTCTGCGATATGTTTGGGCTCTCGAGTCCAACTGAAAAAACTAACGACTATCGGACATTGTCTCGTGTGAGATGTGTAGTCGGCCATTGTCCGACTCCTCGAGATTTTAAGGCGAGGCGTGTGCAGCTCTCTCGGAGTCCGACCGATTATCCGATAGGGATCGGATTTTCTATGAATCGAACATTGTCCGACTCCTTGGCATTTTGTGCATTGCACATCTCTCTAGAGTCCGACTTCATTATCCGACTAAGTCGGACGTTGTCCGACTCGGGAACTTTGATAAGGTGGTTTTGGCTCCGTGAGTCCGACTCCAATGTCCGATGGTTCGGACATTCTCCCACTCCTTTGAATTAGAAATTGGATTTTTGACTTTAAGAAGGAATTTTGATCACTTGGTTGCTCACGCTCATTTCTTTCATGTCCCTCTTGATACTACGGTGATTCCTATACGCTCATTTCTTTCATGTCCCTCTTGATACTACGGTGATTCCTATACTCAAGATAAAATAAAAACACTAAGACTTGCTCTTGAGTATAGATGATCAATTTTGCAATATTTGCAACTTTATTCTCTCTTCACCATTTCCTTCTTGTGCTATTTGCTCTCATACACATTTGAATTAGAAACTACGTACACGCTCATTTGAAATATTAGGTGATACCCGCGCTTTGCTGCGGAATTCCTTAATAATATATGTGATGCTAAGTATTATTGTTAAGAAATAAGTAGAGAAAGAGATTGGAACATCTATATTCGGTGTTGGATTTTATGGATCTAAATTGCTAATTGATAGATGGACAACCGAGACTCAAGCATCACGGTGGAAATTATTGAGATGATGTGACAAGTATGAGAGTTGAGAGAATTGGCATAAAAACGGTGAAAATTATTAAGATGATGTGGCAGCATGAGAGTTGAGAGAATTAGCATTTAAAGAGCTGTAGTGGGTTGCATCTTTTATATATAAGTAGATTAGTCATTCTTAATTGTCCGACTCCATGGCATTTTGTGTATTGCGCACCTCTCTGGAGTTCGACTCCATTATCCGATGAAGTCGGACACCGGGAATTTTGTTGAGGTGGTCTTGCCCTTGAGTCCGACTCTAATGTCCGATGGGTCGGACATTGTCCGATTCCTTTGAATTGGAAATTGGATTTTTGACTTCGAGAAGAAATTTTGAGAACTTGGTTTCTCACGCTTATTTCTTTTGCGTCCCTCTTGATACTACGGTAATTCTTATACTCAAGATAAAAAGAAAAACACTATGACTTGCTCTTGAGTCTAGATGATCCTTTTTGTAATATTTGTAACTTTATTCTCTCTTCACTATTTTCTTTTTGTGCTCTTTGCTCTCGTACACATTTAAATTAGAAACTGCATACACGGATTTATTGTTTACTTGGTTGTATCTTTTCCTTGCATAGTTTATAGCCTAGAAATTTGAGAGAATTGACGGAAGGACCATTATAATTGCGATAAGGTTCATTGAATATTTTATGAACCTGGATAAATACTTTCTCTAGATTATTATTTGAAATTGTATGTATATAGGCAGAAAAAACAACCCTAAGATGATAAGTAATCTGGCACCAAGGGAGTATGTGTCATGTTCAATGGAAACAACACATGACTGTTCAAGATCATTATAATATCCGACTAATCCCATGTTCCCATAACCAACTGTAGTTCGCACTGTAAAATTGAACATTATAATATGGATACAATCTACTATATTTGTGGGAACCGACTCAAGGGTGGGAAAATGATAGAATCTAATATAATTCTATAACATCATAAAATAGAGTTATCAAAGTTGGAAGTTCCTTGACCACCTTTTAGAAGTATCTAAATTGAGGTCAAAGCCTCGTAGTTTAAGTAATTAAAAATATAAATAATATTAAAACCACACTACAAAAAAATTTATTTATTTAACACGGCCTCAATATTTTATTTAAGAACAATACACACGGCCGGGTCGTCCGACTAGGCCAGCACATGCAGGTAATTAGCAATAGAAGACAAGCAAGGATTAGTATCTGATTAAAAATCATGATTAAGATTTAACAGTTCGCTAGCGGTCGTAACATCTAGTCAGACATCCGAGTTGGATGTGAAGCATTTCCGTTTATTTAATATAGATAATGCATGTCTACAATTAAATATATAAAGGCTAATTGAATATACCGAAACAAGAACCGAGCATTTCTCGTATGGTAAATCAATTATGTGATCTAAAATAGTAGCATACTTCCCTGAATTAACGAGTTTGTTTAATTCATTTGTGTCATCATCTTCTTCAGCTCTTCCTTTTTTCACCTTTTAAGGACTAAGCTTATTAAGTTAACAATGGCGGTACAAGCGACACAAGAGATTGACAGGAAATTGAATGGAGCTATCACAAGAAATCATTATGTCTTTTAAAAGAATTACAATATAACAAGTAAATCTAAACATGTCTATGTAAATCAAGAATCGGTTAGGTGTTCATAACTACTGATCAACATGACTCTAATTCTAGCTAGCATACCTTCTTTGGCAATACACAGAGCCAGCTGACCACCGCTTGGTCCGTTGGAATATATCCAAGCAAATCACAAATAATGTAAATCACAAGATATCATGTTTCCTTTATTGTCCCTACTTTCTATTTTCGTCACCCTATAAAATTTCTTTTTTATAATCAATACTTAAGTACACTATCAGATGGTGTAGGGGCAGGGACATTTCGTTCTATTATCTAATTTTTTTTTGAAATTTTGACAAGTTTCTGGCACACGTCAGTCAACTTTATTATCACTACCGGAGGCACTGCAGCCTCTTCTCCCAGGTGCCCGGTATATAAGCGTGCCGTGCTGTGTGTTTTCGGTCACACAAAAGCGTCGAAAGAAAAAATATCTGTCAGGAAAATCTAAATGTTGGATGACATTTACTCTGGCGTGCAGAAAAACGACACGGCTCTTGATATTGGATATGCTCCCGTTTAATCTTTAAAAATCAACTATACTAGGGAAGTACAGATTGAGATCGCTTTGACATTTGGAGAGCGACGATCCGCTCCGATAATCTAACAGTTGGTCTGTTGAGAGTCTGCAGGTTTCCCCTGCAACCTCATGGCGAAAGCTTGCAATGAGAGCAACATCTTCTTGAGCCGTTCCCTGGTCTCCGGATCGACGAGGTTGCCGTCGTCGTCGAACTTTCTCGGAGGCTGGTATGCTTTGGTGAACACCTCCGGCTTGTTGATGAAGTGGATGTCGAGGGCGACTCCGACTTGCCGGATGTGGTACTGCGAACGGCTGCCACCGGAGCCGCCCGATGCGCTCAGGATCGCTGCTGCTCTGTCGCCCCACAAGTTGGGCGGCCGCGATGCCCAGTCCAGAGCGTTCTTTAGAGGACCTGAAAAGGAATGCGTAGGCATCAACTAGTTTGACTTTTTTTTTTTTGAAAGCCGTCTGACATATATACAGGAATCTGAAGTGGAGGATATGATCAGTGTCACGCAGGAGAATCCCAAATCGTATACCTGAAATGGAGTAATTGTACTCGGGCGAGGCAAAGAGGAAGCAGTCGGCACTACGGATCTTCTCGCGGAACGCCACGACGGCCGGTGGGAAGCCGCCGTCGACCTCGAGATCGGTGTTGAGCAGGGGCAGGTCCGAGATGTCAACGTGGTCGACCTGCAGGCCCGGGATGGAGTCCCTGCAAATCTCCGCGGCTTCACAATCAAACCAATCAGCAGCCACACAATAGGTACCACTAGATAATTAAGCCGAGGCCCTGCGGAGGAGGGATTGGATTACCGGCGCGGATGAGGCCAGTGTTGGCCGAGGCCTGGCGGAGTGAGCCGGAGATCACCGCCACCCTCAGAACAACAGTCTTTGAACCTTCCATATAAATGTTGTGGTCGAGTTGGCTTGCTTATTGGCTGCCTTGCACGGTTCCACGAGGGTGGCATATGTACACGAGGGAAGTTGATCATGTTTGACCAGCCGATGAATTGAGATGGGAAGCTGGTACTGACGCTGACCGAGGGTATGGTCTGGGTGCTCTGCTCTTGGAGTAGATTCGAAAACGGTCGAGGCGTGGAAACTTCCGAGTGCTGTGGGCGTTATGGAACGCGCCATTACCGAGCACCCAAATCTGAGGACCGTTCGTTTAGCTGAAATTTGTGGAAATTTTGCATCAGATAGTTGGCTGATCAAAGACTGGGCTAATTCCGATTTGTTCTTCTCTATTCCTGGTGATGATGACCAGGCATCTCTTTTCGACCGTCACAATACTTTTGCCTTTGGCTTTAACAGAAGTAGCCGGGCTTCTCCCACATGCTTCGTGAGTTGGAAAATCGAGAAATCCTTTCGTTTTTTCTGAAATGAAAATCCTGAAATTCTTTTGTGTCATGGAAAGTTTGTCAATTTATTCGTGGGCCTCAAACAGGCCCAGTAAGGACGAAAAGAGAATTGGACCGTGGGCCATGGAAACTGATGTCAAGCCCCTGTCGGTAAATCCTATTCGGATCCTTTTACGGGAGGCAATGAAATCAAGGGTGTGTTTGGTTGGGTGTATAAGGATGGATGGGAGAGGGCGGTCCCTTTTTTGACGATGTTTGGATTGGAGTCACAGAGGGACAGGGTCATACTCGTAGCGAACATTCCTTAATATTCGGAGCAACGCCATCCTCCGAAATCGAGCGAACGGCGCGGCCCCCGTCGCTCACCCGCGTTCCCGCGCGTCTCGCCTGCTTTCCCGCGCGGTCCGACGCGTGCTCCCGCGTTTTCTTTTCACGTCCCTCACCTTATCTTCACCCTGCCGTAGACACCAAAAGGAAAAAAAAAGAGAAACGCGGAGCCCCGGCGAGACGAAGCGAGCGACGTCGGCGGAATCTCCACTACCAGCGAACCCGTGGAATCTCCAGTACTCGCAAGGCGTCAGCCAGGTTGTCTAATCTCTCCTCTCTCCTACCGTAGTGCATCGCCTCCTCCTTTGTTTCCTTGCTAGCACATGGCTGATTCGTACCTCCGTTTTGTCCTCTTTGCAGCAGGAAGCTAGAAGCCGGTGCTCCTGGTTCTTCTTCTCAACGCGTTGTGTTCTTCCTCTCAAATCCCTCTTCCACACTCACAGGTACTCCTTCGGTCAGCAGGGGAAAAAATCCAAGTTATGATGCCCCAATACAAACCCTAAGATTAGATTAATCAATATTACGGTTGTTATATTATTCGATCTGATAACTTGATGCTAGAATGGGTGCTCATGGACTGCTAGTTTGGTGTGTACACTATTTTAATCGGAATAATAGTCTATTTATTGATTTTAGTATAATTGCATATGTGTTGTAGATGGACAAGGCGACCAAGCTTTTTATTTATGGTGCTGCAGCACACATGTTGTTGTCCATGATGGTCATGATTATTGAGTCTAGAAAAAGAAACCGAGATGGTAGGAGAATTGGTATTTCTTATGGGCCGATGGAGGAAAGGGATTGGATCGGACATGATTATCTTTACAAGAAAATATGGAAGAACGATACCACGTGTGTGAACATGTTTAGACTTAATAAAGAAAAGTTTCTTCGGTTTTGCAATGTTTTTAGAAAGCATGGTTTACTTGAAGATACCATACACTTGGGTATAAAGGAACAAGTGGCCATGTTTTTGAACACAGTGGAACACAATCTTAGAAATAGGTTAGTGGGAACAAATTATGATAAATCTTAGAAATGATGGAGAGATTAATGTTGTTCCCAGCCCTATAGATGATAATGGTGCTTCGTCTTCGGCTGCTAGACCAAACAAGAGAGCCAAGGTTGTTGATACTGAAGAGGAGGGTCTTATTAAAGCCTTTAAATCTGGTTCTGAAAGGCTGTCCATAGCTATTGAGAATGCTTGTAAAGATAATGTGCCGGATGACTTGCTTGAGAAAGTGCAGAACATTCCAGGTTTTGATGACACACACAAGGCTTATTACTATGCTTATCTGGTTGACAATCCTCGTATGGGCAGGAAATTCCCTACTCTTCCATTGACATACCAGATCACTTTGCTAGCCAAGTTTGACCTTTCCTTAGGTTACGAGGGGATGATGAGTCTTAAACATCTTTTGTTTATGATGTAACCCGTAAACAATGCACTGTTGGGTTTATTATTCTTTTGCTTAGCATGTCAAGTGATGGTTAATATGCTTATGCAGTTAGGCTATGGGTTTAGATGGAGGCTCTGATGATGTAATTTTCTTTTGCATATATGATTTAGGCTATGGCTAACATGTGCGTATGTAACGCATAAACATGTCTATCAGGTTTGAACTTGCTAATCATATATATATATATATATATTTGCTAAGTATATCTTTTATTTGTTTCCATTGTGAATGAAAAATGTGTACATATCTTACTTTGCTGCTGTTGGGGTAAACTCACCACCATGAAAGCACAGGTGACCTTATTCATCTGCTCATCTGAATTTATTCATCCGAACAAAGACCGGAGCGGCCTCATCCCTTGTTCGTCCCTCGTACCAGACAGAAAATATGGCTCGCCCATCGCTCCAATCAAACAGCAACTGGGGCCGTCCCATCCCACAAAAGAGGGATGGCCTTGTGGGATGGCCCTATCCCATCCCACTTCGACCTTAAACCAAACACACCTCAAGAGATTCGTGCGTCTCCCATGACGCAATCGTGAGGCTAACGGCGTGGTGGTGGCACGGTGTCGTTGTGGCGAGGTGATGTGACGGCGATTGCTAGAGGTCGATGTGGTGGGTAATGACCGCTGCGGTGTGGTGATGGCCGAGCTAGAGGAAGGGGGTTAGGGTGTTTTGGGTTGTCGCGTTGCGCCTGTCGAGGACTAGAGAGACCGACGCCATGGTGGTGGCAACTGCGAAATCCATGGCGAGCCCTCTTTTTGAGGCCGGCACAGCAACAGCACAGCATGGCGCGCCTGCGAGGCACCTTGCCACCCTTTTTCTGGCCCGTGCTTGTTAAA